>OX457032.1:17345060-17547580 GCA_949752745.1 Protula sp. h YS-2021
TCTTTTTAACTTTTAAAATACTTTCTGGATAAAAAAAGTCGTAGCTAAACCATACATCCACTTGGAAGCACATCCACCCATCAACCAATCCTTGTACGCTTTACTTTATGGCTGGAGAAATTACTCATATTTTCAAGTCCCACTTTTAAACATGGAAATGTGTCACAAGACTGAGCTACCATTCAAACAAATTTTGCTGTGTTGAACTTTGTGACTGAAATAAACTACGGTTATGTATGAAATGCCATTTTTTTTCATTTTATTCAAAATGTGAACATATCTCAAAATTTTAAAGAGATGTTGACTCTTTTTAGCCACATCTGTAACAGTTCAATTTTTTATATTTCCTTACAAAATTAAGATATTTAAAAAACTAATTAGACATATTTTATTTGAAGTGTTAAAGAACATATTTAGAAGGAAATAAAAATCTTAACACAGAGAAATATTTCCCAATCTGTTCGAAGAATCGTCTTGTTCAGTATTGTTTATAAATATACTTAAACTTTTTGGATATACCGTAAAACCTCGCTATAACGATATGCCCGGGACCCGACAAAATATGTCGTTATAGCCAGTATGTCGGTATAACGGGGAGTTTCACACAGGAAAAAGCTTATATTGGTCCAGCTATTATGTCGTAATAAGACGTATGTCGTTATATCCGATGTCGTTATAATGGGATTCTGAATCTCTAATTGACATATTTCTTACCAATAACAAGAAACGCAAAATTATCTAGAGCTAAATGCTTTCAATTAATAATATCGCAAATAGAGAAGACTCTAAATATTTCGAGATATATTCAGATATCGAATGTATGTAAAAGCGGCTTTCCATGAAAATCCTTCTTCCATACGTATATCCTTTCAATCGGGGGGTGTGCATATAAAAAGTGCAAGCGTCTTGATCAATTCCGGTGCCGAAAGTGTACCTTTGCTGCCCTGTTCAGGGTCAGTCCAACGTAATTCTCGTGACCCGACTGCGGCGACTGCAGCGCACTCTTGTGGTTATAGCCCTCGTTAAACACTCCAATTTTCTACAGCGAAACCCCAGGCACAATCAACATGTCAACCGATATCTAATTATTTCCGTTCCGAAAACGAGGCAATTTGATTGTTGTTTTTTGTTCGTAACAATATTATGTTCAACTTCATACAATATAAAAATGGTACAGCGTTACCCAAATACCGCAAAAAGTCAAAGAAGGAGGGACGAGGGGGGGGGGGGGGTATTTTTTGCTGTTTTCAACAACCACAAGATTTTCTCAATAACCTGTTAGTCAACCAATCAAATTGCCTCATTTTTAATCCAACGTCCCATCACACCATTGGTCAGATGCAGATCTAAACTAGAAAGGTGACCATTAAAACACGTATGTACAGCACGCCTGGCCTACCACGGGACGCGTGGCGCCTGTACCTTGGCCGCCTTATCCAGGGTCAGGCCGCTGAAGGCCTCGTTTTGACTCTGCGGCGACTGCAGCGCTCCCTCGTGGCTGTAGCCGTCATTATCCACGGCGCCGGCCTAGAAAGTACACTAGCATGCAGGCGCGGAGACGCACAATCCCGTGAGTAGCCTTCACTGGAATTCTGCGTATGTCACACTTTGCAATATTTCAATGTTAAGAAATACCGGCTAATTTTAAGCGAAATAATGACATAATTTGGTATTATATATTGAGTACCCTGTACCGGAGAAAAACTTTTGCGATGAGGACAGGCCTCTAAGAAACAGAACAAAAATACCGAACAAAACACTGAGCAGGCAGTTCTTTTTACTTTCCAAAACTCTCATTTTACAAAATCCATGTAAAATCACATTTTACCATAAAAGAAAAAAAAATAAAAATAAAAATGAAATCACCAAATCAATTGAAAATCAGCATATATTTACCACAGCAAGATCGATCAGCGACTGACACATTTCAGGGCTGATAACATTATCGGCTGCAAATCTCTCTGGTCCATTTAGTTCACTTTCTGTCATAATGATCTCGTAGCCATTTTCGTCAACCATTTTCTTCAACTGCGGATTCTGCAAAGGTCTGTAAATCACGTCAAGCAGAAGTATTGGTAAGATTTGAAAAGCAGAAGGAGCCAAATGAAACGCTGAATAAACGATTCCGATTAAGTTGCCAGACCCCAAAAATTCCCCGCCATGAGCTTACCTTTCTCGGCTGGCGAGGCCGCAATGATCATATATGAGCTTCCCTCTGCCGGCTGGCGAGGCCGTACTGACCGTACACGAACTTACTTCTGCCGGCTAGCGCGGCCGTACTGACCGTACACGAACTTACCTCTGCCGGCTAGCGCGGCCGTACTGACCGTACACGAACTTACCTTTGCCGGCTAGCGAGGCCGCACTAACCCTACATGAGCTTACCTCTCCTAGCCAGTGCAGCCCTGGAGAACGTACAGGAGCTTACCTCTGCCGGCTGACGAGGCTGGCGAGCCGTACTGACCGTACATGAGCTTACCTCTTCCAGCCAGCGCAGCCCTAGTGAACGTACATGAGCTTACCTCTGCCGGCTGGAGAGGCCGCTCAGCAGCAGCGCCGCCTCCTTGTGTGACATCTCCTGCTGCGTGCTGTCGAGCGTGAACCAGAGCGCCAGGGCGCACCGCTTTCCCCCCGTCACCGCCTCCACGCCATGGTACGTGCCCGACTCGAAACCCACCATCCGTCCGCACTTTGGCCGCACTTTCCGCTGTTAAAAAGGGAAACAGAATTACAGCTCATTTCTTATGTGATCACTGCACGTCTTTTTTGCCAGAAAACTACAACTGAATTTCGGGTGTTCCACTAGAAAAAATTCGCACGGGGAAAGACAGAATTCTGCTTCAATGTCAGTGTATGTACATATATATAAACAAACAGTATTTTGGCATTTTCAAACACATATGTACCTGGTTTGACAGTCTGCAATGAACCTGTACGGTTTGACTGACGTGCTCAGCTGTACGGTTTGACTGACGTGCTCACCTACACGATTTGATTGACGGGCGCACCGGTACGGTTTGACTGATGTGCGAACGTGCACGATTTGACTGACGTGTGCTGCTGTACGGTTTGATTGACGTGCTCATCTGTACGATTTGATTGACGTGCTCACCTGTACGGTTTGATTGATGTGCGCACCTGTACCGGTTTGATTGATGTGCGCACCTGTACGGTTTGACTGATGTGCGCACCTGTACGATTTGAATGACGTGTGCACCTGTACGGTTTGATTGACGTGCTCACCTGTACGGTTTAACTGACGTGCGCACCTGTACGGTTTGACTGACGTGCTCACCTGTACGGTTTGACTGACGTGCGCACCTGTACGGTTTGATTGACGTGCTCACCTTTACGGTTTGATTGACGTGCTCACCTGTACGGTTTGATTGGCGTGCTCACCTGTACGATTTGATTGACGTGCTCACCTGTACCGTTTGATTGACGTGCGCACCTGTACGGTTTCATTGGCGTGTTCACCTGTACGGTTTGATTGGCGTGCTCACCTGTACGGTTTGACTGACGTGCTCACCTCTACGGTTTGATTGACGGGCGCACTGGTACGGTTTGATTGAGGTGCTCACCTGTACGGTTTGATTGACGGGCGCACCTGTACGGTTTGATTGAGGTGCTCACCTGTACGGTTTGATTGACGGGCGCACCTGTACGGTTTGATTGAGGTGCTCACCTGTACGGTTTGATTGACGTGCTCACCTGTACGGTTTGAATGACGTGCACATCTGTACCGTTTGATTGACGGGCGCACCTGTACGGTTTGACTGACGTGCTCACCTGTACGGTTTGACTGACGTGCTCACCTGTACGGTTTGATTGACGTGTGCGAAGAAGAAGTCGCCGCCCGTGAAGTCGCCGTTGAGGTAGAGCAAGGCGCTGAAGTCGCGCATCGTGTAGGCGGGTTTCTGCTTCAGACACGTGCCGTCCTCCTGCAGCACGCAGTTGTCCGCGTGGATCGGGTGGCTCAGATCCTCCCGCCCATCCTGATCTACATCCCCGACAGGCAGACCATGGGGGCAAAAAAGCGCGCTACATAAGCATCGAGTTTGTTACTTCGAGTGATTTTATCAATTTCTTGCTCTTTTGGACGGTTCTTTTTTTTTTTTTGTTTTTTTTTCCCATTTCTCTTCTCAAATTATAATGCCGGTATTTCTGAATTTTGATGTCTAAAATACAAGGCAGAAGTTTTTTTTACAAGGAAGCCATCCACCCTGTACACCAAACCAACGACCCCACCCCCGCCTCCCCTCCCGCGATTTTGGATTGAAAGCTTCTTGACAACCATCACCATGACAAACACCACAACGCCCACTCCCCCGGAAGTACCCTCCATGACGTCACCTTGCAGTGCGGTCCTGCACACCAGGTGCGTGTAGTGGAAGTGCAGCGGTACTTGCAAGTTGTTGTATTTTTCCATGAAGCCCCTGGCCGCCTGGCTGGCCTTCAGGTACGTCTGGAGCATTTCTCCGCTGACCTTTCCCGACACAGTCAGCTGCATGGGTGGGATGGGGGAGATAATGAGAAGTTAGAGCTTAGCATAATTTCTCAACTCATATTTTTGGACTTAAGTCACTTGAAACTGATTTTAAAAATATCCTATTGTTGAAATGTTAATGTTTTTTTGTTGTTTTTTTTTACTAATTTTCACCACAGACTATTTCAAAGAGCAACAGCGAAATAAACGCTCAGTCCAATATTTTCAAATTTCGGATCTCCAGAAGTTCTCTTACCCAACAGTTTTTCGTATGATATAATACTAGAACTCACCTGGGCAGCACTGCTTACGGTCACCCCTACAAATTGCTCGAAGTCTGTATGCGGCGAACTCCTGTGCTCCGTCCCCTTGTAGCCGTCCCCCTGTGTGCCCCCTTTCTGTAAAACACAAACACACGCGCGGCGTGAAGTGACGCCAGCGACACAATGACACGTAAAGCGACACAAACGTAACCTAAGCGACATGCATGGGATGTAAGCGAAATGACGTAATGCAGGCGCCACGGCAAGGCGCGAGACAGCCGGCGTGAAATGACGTAAGCGCAAAAGTGACGCATGCGACACGGAAATACATCCACAGAGAGATATAAGTAACCACAAGCCGCATAGTCAACAAGGAGCGAGGCCGATGCCATGAATCAGGTCAGAGTCGATTTACCTTTAAAATTTATCTTTGATATATAGATCAGAAAACTAAAATTAAGCTTTTCATCCTTATTTTCCCGATCAGAAGCTATTTATGAAACAAATGTGCTCCTTTCACCTCAGCCAGTTCGATGAGGCTGTTGCACTGCTCTTGCGTCAGAAGCCCGTCGGCTAGCACCCGAGTCGGCCCGAGCAGCTCTTCGGACTCTTCCGTGATCACCACCCCATTCTCGGCCGTGTATGCGCGCAGACTGGTCAGAAACTCTTCCGTTCTCTCTCCAAGCGGCAGGTGCGGAAACCGGTTATCTGTTGACCAATCACAGGCTCGCCACATTTTATCAGTGGAGAATTCTCAGCATACAAATTTTTCATTTTCACAACAAAAAAATCCCAATATCTCACAACCATCTGGAAATAGGAGGCAGAATTGCGAAATGTATATTTCCAGCTGGACGCAAAATTTTGAATGCTAGCGCGTGCCAATCGAAATTAAACTGTCCCTTATGCTGGCAGGACAAGGGGCGGGGGTTTGCTCCCTACCCCAAAACATATAACACCGAAAAACTTGGATACAAGCGAAAAAGTGGCTCCTTGTAGCAGGGAGGTGCCACTTCTTCATCGCGACGTACTTGATATCGTTTCTATGTGTAGATTATCAAAGGCGGTTGAGAAAGGCTCGTGAAACGAGCACGGGTATTAATGGCCTGTAATCTCCTACTGTTTACCTTTCAGAAGAAGACTGGACGATGAAGAACTACCATACGGGTCACGAAAAAGATCCTCGTCCATCGCCTCCTGCAAAAACAAACAAGAATACAACTTTTGTTTAAAATCTCACGTCCATATTTCCTGATGACAAAAACAAAACAAACAAACAAAGAAGTGTGCAACCTGGGTCGGTTTCCGTCGTCGATACGGCGTCGAGACATTTGGGATGACGTCGCCGCGACGTCGGAAACCGACCAATTGTCTGCTGGGAAATCACTTTTAATTTGAAGAATCAATCGCTGTTGATACCGTAAGAATATAACTGTAATTGTAGGTGCTGGTGCAGATACATAACCCATACAGCACTGCCTGCTTTTAGCGCTCTGTCACACGGATTTCGGTCAGTTCTTTATTTACAGGTATCTCGTTTCGCTAGTTATTTATGGGCTTAGTATTTTTCATTCCAAAAAAAAGCGCGTATGGTTAAGACAAGGAATGCGGTTAAAGAACAATGAAAACCAGACACTTCGGACAAACGAAAATTATACCTTAAAATGAAGGTGTGTACTGTATTTTATTAATCCTCTAAGAATGCTAACTGTAAGAGCAATTCGCATTGATGATATAACTAGTTATAAGCTTGGATAGGGAATGGGGGAAGGGAGGGGGGTGGGGGCGTTAACGTAGAATATTCACTGGCATGCGAGTAAGCCATAAACCATATAAAAACACATGGCCATGCGTGAAAAAAAACAACAAGGCGAACTCCGTCAGAGAGTGCAAATTCCAAGTAAACTAGGAAACAAAGGAAAGAGAACGGAAATTGCCGAGCTATTAACGGCGCAGTTAATTTCTATGCTTCAATTACTGACGCCGTGCCCAGAAATGGCCGCGACACCCGCCGAACCCATAACTTCCTTTTTTTTTGGCATTTCACGAAAGAAAAGTGAACTTGGTCTGTAACCTCATCGTAGTGACATTTTGCCGACGAGTCGCACGCGAGTGAGTCTGTTCCAGGAACAGGCTCATGAGACCCAGTGTGAAGTATAAAATAATAGAAAATAATACAAGTTGAACCGCCATTAATCTATGATAGCACATTCCTGGAATAGACTAACTTTGACTGTGAGACTTTGTTTCGCAAATAACCAAAAAAAAAAAATAAAATAAAAAATAAAAAAATAAAAAAAGAATTCTTATTTGATTGATATATTCTTATTTCAAATAAGACAGTGCTATGATGTAAATGTAAACTTTAATAATTTAATGAGTGCATGCCGTGTGATTTATCTTGTTAAAAAACGTGATATATGTTAATCTACATGCACTAACGACAAGTCCTCTTTCTATGATGATCTATATATTTCAATGAGCATAAACCTCATGTGTCTTTTCCTGAAATACAGTCACTTTGTCCGGTACTAAAAAATCTAAATTCTTATTTGCTTGATACATTTGTATTTAAAAGAGGCTTACCAGAGGCTTACATCATTCAGCTTCAATAGAGTTTGAAAGTGTTTTAATGAATTCCCAGGGAATCTCACATTTCACTACAATGCATGTATTCTACAAACGAAGAGACTCCGCACAGTGGAGTTTGTTTTTTTCTTCGTAAGCCGACACTTTCATATAGCTCTGTCTATGAATATTCAAGTGTCTGCGGTAGTTCTCACAAACACACCACCTGTGGAAATGTCACTCTCAAACGCACACTGCAATCACGGGGTTTATGTAAAATTTTTAATCTGGTCTCCCCAACATTTTTACAACAAATTTTCATATTCTGTCGCAGGTATCAGTTCGCACACGTCCCATTCATAATGCGCCCATTGATGACGTGTTGTACAAATGACAACTGCAGTTATACATTTTTTTTCTCAGCGAATTAACATAGCAAAAGCGTCGGATTTCATTCATTTCCAAAACTCTTCAACTTGTCAATGGTGTTTCAAATTTGTTGCTTCAATAATTAGCTGAATTTCCATTCAACATGTATTTAATTTTGACTTTTTCTGGCATCAGCGATAGAATAAGTTGTTCTTTGTGTAAAATAAACTCTCCTTAAAAAAGTTTTCATTAAAATAATACCAGTTTCTCCTCGCCCAGGGGTCAGTTGATCTCCCAGCATTTTCCAATTCCGAGCTTTTATCAGAGCTCAACACTTTTTTTGTACGCTCAGTTACTTAAATACTTAAAGCAAATTCACAATAGCGAACACAAAACTCGATGTACGTGATTGGCATGTGGGATTCGTCACTCAGAAAATACGCTGACGACAAATGTGAAAACGCCAACCACATTTTAAGTAATCTGATAAATCGATTGGCCAGTAAGGGCGGGTGTAAAGACAAGTGGAGCCGCTTCCCAAATTACACTCTCCTCTTTATGTCATTACTTGAATTTATTCGAAAGTTGCAAATTATGGTCATGGCTCCCTAACTGTCCATAAGGAATGTGACGACAAGCGGTGCATTTCAGTTATTTTCTCCCGTTTAACACGTGGGTAGAAAAATGAAACAATGGGACAGAATTGCCTTGACTCTGATGCCTTAATCTCTTTGAAGGAAGTTGGTACTACGTCACTGTCACTGAGTGAAAGACATATTGCCATGGCAACTCCACCCAACTCACCCATACAAACCACAATGCGGCAGTTCTGAACCCAGCCCTGTTAATGTGTGATAACCCGATGAAAGGTGACTTTTTTATCCGAATTAACGGGCAAATGTCATAAAAATATGTGCGTTACTAAACCTCAACCTAAAGGCCTTCCAGCCTTCCGCTTGACCTGAATTTTACATAATAAAACTGGACACCAAAAGGAAAAAAGGAATTTGCAAAGTTTTCTCTTGCATGACTTGATGTGAACCGATTTACAAGATTCAGTCCCCGAATATCCCCCGTCCGGATTTGCAAGCATTATAAATTGAAAACTAGAGGTGTGTCCGATAGGAACACGAATGTCCCGCCTGGCGGATAGTCAGTGACATAATCTTAGTTTGAGGGATGTGATTCTTCTTGAAGGACGGACTCAGTAACGAGCACCTAACTGCAGTAAAATTGCCTAAGATCAAAGGCCAATTTCGACCGACTAAACGCCTCGTCGGACAAATGGACGACGTCCTTCACAACTTCAATATATTAGGAACAATATCCCCAAAACAAACTAGAGCAGTGTGCACAGCCCACATATTCCCCACAGCCGCCCCCCCCCCCCCCATCAGTAAACACGGCCATCAATAGTCAATCAAGTGCTGATATTTTCTTACGTCCAGCTGGTCCATTTTCCTTGGACGAACCTGGCCAATTTACAATACCGATCTGTGTTTGTTCCCTGAGAAGCTACATACCAAGTTTCATTAAAATCCTTGCAGCAGTTTTTAAGTTATCGCGACAGACCGACACGCGGTCGATCGCATATTTTCCCCCTGTGGGGAATAAAAAAGTTGCCGGCCAAATAGCTACGCTACAGTGCGATCCACAAAACTTCGTACCTAAAACTAACGTACACACAGACAGGCGGACGGACGGACGAACAGACGGACGCACAAGTCAAACACTATATGCCCCGGTGACATTTGTCAGGCGGGGCATAATGAACACCGTGAATTTAAAAAAAAATAAACAACCGGTATGATCTGTCCTTGCGAATCCAGGTCGGCGTCCGAGAAGGTGTAGTCATTGGTAACGAAGTCAATCATGCGCTGCTCCGCCTCCAGCATGGTGTGGTACGTCACAGCATCCTACAACACACATGCGCACCTAATGCTCACACATCCGGGTCTGATACAGTGTAGACATAAATGTGGAAATTGGGAGGTACGTTTAAAACAACAGTGCGCTATTTTTTCAGCTATTATTTTCAGGAACAGTGTACCAATGACTAGCGTTCTGAAACATACCATAAACGGCTCAAATTATTTATTTGTGGACAAACAACCACATATTATTGCGCGTCGTGAAAAATAGCGCGTCATCTGGGAAAATCGTGCGTTAGTGCGGTGCACGATAAAACATCCTGTGGCCGTATGGAAAATCGATGGGCCATAACACCGGAAGTATCTGCAGAGAGGTTTTCACCACCAGAAGAGCTATAAGACAACGACACCTAAGGATAGCATCACCCACTACGATTCGTGTGCCGTAAATTCCGAAGTGTTCATCTTTTAAAATAAACACATGACTTGAAGCGCGTGTTTTTAATTTTTAAGAATGCATTTTTTTTAATGCATGACACGAACTTGCACGAAACTGCATATTTTGCTAACATTTCGCTTACCATAAAACAATAACATTATAAGGGAATTTAAACAACATTTTACAGCTGTTAACTCAAGCAAATGTCACACAATAACAAGACAACAAAGCTGATATTTTGCTTCACTGTAGAATCATACTGACACTTGCATACCTGCGGAAAAAAGCGAAAATAATTTTTACTTCACTAATCTCAAATCATAAAGGAATAACTACATGGTATTCAAAAATGGAGCAAAAACGTACCCTCTCCTTTTTAGGCCTGGTTTCAAAAATATGTGGACTGTTGTGTACGGTAAGAAACACATGGAATGCCAACTCGGCGCAATAATTAGTCTTCTGTCACGCAACTGGTGTAAATCGGGTGGCTGGATTAAACGTCTGTCGGTTTCAAGTTCACTGAGCCTTTAACCTTGTTTTGACTTCAATTCTCACTTTTTTTACATCAAACGTGTTATTAGACAAAATCATTATGATTTATAATAATATTGTCGTGAGGTGTCACAAGTTTTTTTCTCTCTTCTCACACCTTTTTAGTGAGAAATTTAACGAATACGATGAATAATGATCAAATATCTCGGTTCGAGACTTTTGAAATGTGTCACTTCTAATACTCCTGTGTCGACAAGCGAAAGGCGCCATTTTGTGAGTGTGTTTTCAGGGCGTGACCTCCCATCAGTCTCATCCAGTTCTCACATTTCATGGCGTTAAGCTTTAAATTAATGCTTGGAAGAGCCCATGCGTTCAAAAGTGATCGCTAAAGGCTTTTTGAATTTTTTTTAGAATGGTAATCTGCCAGGCAGAGAAGAGGCTTACTAATGTGCGATGAACAAACTTGGTGTGACCTATACTCTCAGCAACTCAAATGTCTACAAAAGCACTGGTTAAGTCACCTGTAGTTACAGCACAACTCACGCAATCGTGACGTCAACGCTTTTACAGTACGACATATTTAATGACGTCATTTCAATTATAGCATCACCTGATGACGTCATTTGCCAGTGACGTCTATGCTGATAAACGTCACTGTAGTTAAAGCATGCCTTACACACTGATGATATCAATGCTCTTACAGCAATACTTATGCACTCCATAACGCAAACTGCTTGCAGCATGACTTGCTACAAACACTCCGTGCATTTCTGGTTTTTTTTTTTTATTTCAACTTGAATCATCTAATTCAGAATACATGAAAGAGCTACATATAATTCACTGCAATAACGCGTAGGTAAAGAATAAAGACTGCCATTGTATTTCACTTTAAGATAACTATAAAAATTATGAAGAGACCAACAGCGTCGCGTTTCCCGCCCTCTGGGATGTCAATATAAACATCGTTACTAAAGCTGTGTTTTCATAATTTTCAACCAAATTAAATATCAATGTCTTTTATAAGGAGTAAGTATACGGTGTCTATTTTTAAAATCGCCCAAGTTCTTTCAAACCTTTTCAAAGATTGTGTGTTTATGTGGGGCCACCACTTCGGGATTAGATAAATGGAGTGAAAAGTTTTAGAGAGAGAGAGGGTGAGGAGCACTTGAAAACTCACCCACATTTTGTTGGACTATTTTTCGGGTTAAATTTCTTGACAATAGCCCCATCTGCCTATTTTAACCCCCGACAGGTCTATTTAATTTCAGACTAGTCGGCGTGCCATTGTATTGTCCCTCTAAAACCACGGCGAATATTTTTGCTTCATATTGCAATGGCTCCAAGTGTCCTTTTTCACACTAATTACAAGTCTTTAGTTGTAACGTAAAACCGCACCAAGAATTTTCTATTGGGAAAGAAAGTTTGTTTTTATAACTACTCATAATTAAAGTATCTGTCTTCGTAAACCAGAAATAACTTTGGTTCATTGGACTTTGTCACCATGGACACCAACGAACTGTTGACATATTTCATACCCTTACACTTATTATCAAGTTAATTACGACAGCACCGGGATACTGGAGTTTGGAAGAGTAACATGAAAACGCAGTACTAATTAGTACTACCGGTATTGAATAACAACTATAATAATCACACTGATGAAATATCAAATCTTCAACCCATCCCAACCCCCAGCTTCCCCCCCCCCCCCCAAAAACAAAAAAAAAAAACAAAAAAAAAAAAAAACAAGCCGGGCTGATCATGCATTAATACCTTTACGTCCCACACAACACAGAATCTATAGTCTTTTCAACAAAAAAAAGCTATTTTTGTAAAACCGTTTTCGTGACGATTTTCAAAGCAACGTTGTGTCCGTTTAATTAGCACAAAAAAAGGCACGGGGGCCTTTCCAGCCGATTAGGTCCTCTGTGAAAACGTCCCAGTCACACGCAGCACTGAGACCTCTGAATGGGAAATAACTACACTGGTGACACGCAACCGCTTGGCCAAAAACACATACCCCCCGTTTTTCTCCCACTTACATAACAGGGAAATGGCCTGTACTAATTGTTAAAACTACAGGTGTGTGTGGTCTTATGAGTGCAACAATCACTCCAAAACACAGGATGATTCAGCTTCATGAAGTCATCACTTCTCTTCCAATTTCACCTGGCTTCATCACTTTAACAGAGTTTATAACAAGCCCTTTTTAATTTATGCAACTTTTTATTATATTTTTTTTTTTATAATTTTTTCGTTGCAATATTTGCTGTTATTTTTTCACTTTCTACCAGTCTTCAAACAGAGCGATTTTTTATATTAAGCGTACTCACGTCTGTTCACATATTTTCCCTTTATTTTCAAGGACTCTTGACTCTCCCCGTTACATTACAGCCCCCTCTCCCCCCAGCCCCCCCCCCCCCCCATTAACACGCACCTGCCGTGGCACAAACTGCTCAGGGCCGACGCCCATATCGTCCATGTAATACCGCCTGTTGTTCAGCATCGGCTCATTGTCGGGATGGAATAGCAGGTAGGACTGACACGCTCGCACGGCACTCTCCATGTCTCCGTCTGCAAACAGAGCGCTCATGTCAAATTGTCGGGATAGAATAGCAGGTAGGACTGACACGCTCGCACGGCACTCTCCATGTCTCCGCCTGCAAACAGAGCGCTTATGTCAAATTGTCGGGATAGAATAGCAGGTAGGACTGACACGCTCGCACGGCACTCTCCATGTCTCCGCCTGCAAAACAGAGCGCTCATGTCAAATTGTCGGAATAGAATAGCAGGTAGGACTGACACGCTCGCACGGCACTCTCCATGTCTCCGCCTGCAAAACAGAGCGCTCATGTCAAATTGTCGGAATAGAATAGCAGGTAGGACTGACACGTTCGCACGGCACTCTCCATGTCTCCGCCTGCAAACAGAGCGCTCATGTCAAGTCTCTTTATTTATTATTATTATTGTTAATTTATTTATTTATTCAACTATTTATGGTTTGTTGTTGTTATTATTATTATTATTAGTATTATTTATAATTTTTATGCGACGTAAAATAGATTGCAATATTCCTATAGCCCAATTTTGGCGATTTCTTCAAATTTTGTGAATAATCTTAACTACATAGTTTGATGTTTGCTTGTTTGTTTGATTTGTTTGTTTTTTTTTTTTTGTTTTTTTTGTTTTTTTTTTTTGGGGGGGGGGGGGCTTTTTGGTTGTTTTTGCTGTTATCTGTCTTGGTTGTTATTTATCTTGGTTTAATTCCCACTTACAGTAACAATGACTCATAAGAACTCGATTGCTGAAAACAAAATTTCTCAATATTTTATTACCTTTTAATCTCCAATAAAAATTTTGGCACCTCAAAAAATTTATCAAGGATACCAGTATCTCTATTTTACAAACAACACGGAATATTAATAATAAATTAAAAGATGTCATTTCACTGAATGAAGTCCCCCCCCGAAATGAAAACGATCTTATGCCTTTGAGGAAAATAACTCCCACTCCCTCTGCAACAGACTGGGGGTCATTTATGCCCTAAAAGAGATAAATATTTACATATTTGAAAAGAAATCTCTGAAAAAAAAACCATCTAATAAATGCCGTGCCTTCATATATAGACAGAGAGCGAAGGGTTAGACAGCAGTTTGTACACAATTAGTAAATCGATCCGAAGCGATAGCATTCAAAAAAAGACGTGTCCCACCCAGCATTTTACTTAATTAACTTCGCCGAGAGTGTTGAGGACGTATTAATTAGGTACGAAGCAAAAAAAAAAAAAAAAAAAAAAAAAAAAAAAAGAAAAAAGAAAGAAAGAAAATGCAAAGGACATAGCCACCGGTTGAAAATGTATGGTTGTTGAAGAACTGAACACAAGTGAGAACGTACCGAATCAAAACTTCCCTTCACTCAAACGGTGCGTGGAGTACAGTGAACCCTAACCTACAGTGTGCTCCTCAGTAACCCTAACCTACGGTGTTATCGCGGGGTTCAGGTTTCGAGAGATCCAGCAGGCTCGGTACAAACACAGCTTGGGAAAAGAACAACAGGCAGTCAAACAGTTAACATCCCACATTCAAGACAGACATTTAAACACACACTGTAAAGGCAGATTGGATTTTAAAAAAACCAAAGTTGGTTGTGTTAAAATTCACTTGAAGACGCGCAAATAAAAAAAAAACCCAAAAGATTTACAGCACTAAGATGTCATTGTCTCAATGAATGGCAGTATAAGAAAAGCGTACGGACAAAACAAATCTCTGTCTCTGCTTTTCATTCCCAACAATACGCAACGCGTTTTAGGCTCTTCACCTGGCTCACACAGCACCTATTTCCAGTCATCATCCTCCAAAATTTGAATTCCCTAGATGTACCGCACACAAAACTTAACAATCAATGCAAAAAAAAAAAAAACTCCAAATGAAGAAAAAACATCCTAAAGAAATTAGAAAAGAAAACCAGCAAAATTAAGTATCGTCTAAATCTACTGGAAGAGTCTTTTATTGTGTTTTTCTCAACATCTTTCCGACGGGGACAATTGCTGTTTTTTTATTATCGTACCAATGAATAAGTTTGATATTAATATTTTGTAAAAGGAAGCAGCCTGGAAGACTTAATAAAAGCAAGTCAACAGCTTGCGATATCCATTCAGTCCTGAAAGTCGACAGTTAGAATTCCAAGCGGCGGAGCTTTTAGAATCCCAAACCGGCGGCGCTTGTAATTCAGGTCTGTTGCGGACACTGTAAAGAACATTTAACGATTGGCCCAAGTCAGGAATGAGAAGTATCTCAGCTTCGTTCTTGACTACAATGACATGCTGCTCTGTGTCAAGTACAGGCCCCTCTACACATCATTAACGGCCTTTTCGCGAGTTTTTTTGCCCCCTTCCTGCTAAGTTTTCTTTCCGAACTTTCTATGGCCCGGGAACACACTTGAATTTTAGTTTTCATCATTAAATAAATAATCACCAACAACGAAGATTCATTTTAAAAGTCTTCCGCACACTGATTTTTTTTTTTTTTGTCATTTTTGCATAATATATTCACCAAGTTCAACGGGAACCAATATTTGATACTCTGATGCACAAAACATAACGAAACAGACACCCGTAGGTAATCACTGAATAATAAAACGGTATATGAATGTCGTTCTTAATACCCGGATTGTGTCTGAATACATCAGTGTAAATCCCACTTTTTGCCTGTCTGCACACAAGTTTTTAATATCTTCGATTCTGAATTCAAATCCGTGAATGATCTGGAATGTATATATGCACATTTGTCTTTTCAAAGGGCGTAGAATTTCGTCACGTGCATAAAGTCAGGTACATTGCTTATTTTCTATATTTTTTTTTAAAGAATGTGAACAATAGAAGTTTTCGATTCGATAATGGATTCCAATCACCGAGTTCGCTGAAGCACAATTGATATAAAATGTATCTGCATTCAATAGTAAAATCTTTAATAACGTAAAATGATGACACTGCTATCTTACTGACATTTATAATGCTTGAAAGATTGTGAAAAAAAACTAGTAGAAAGAACGGTGCCTTATTCTGGCTCTTATCATTCTCCCCAAGTCTCTGATTGTTGTCTATTTACACATTTGTTTCGACAATAGCAGTTCTTGTTTTACGTGACCCGCTAATTCTTTTTTTGAGGTTTCATTTGAAATGGCAATAAGGGTTCAAGTTAAAACGTCATCCGAAGGCAGATTATTTACGTAAAGGATTTTCAAAAGCTTGTATTTCGTGATGCAACTATTGATAAAGTTATTAGTGACATGAACAAGTATTAAAACACATCATGCAGTGAAAACATAAAAACACTATATACGCTACTAAAATTAACTGTCACGAAAAAGGTGAATCTGATCTATTTTTAAGCAGACGAACCTAGAATGCATCAGGCCCGGTATTTTCGTAACGAATGCTCGGGTACTGAATGCCAAAATTCAATACATCTGCTGACGCTTATCTAGCGTGCGAAGGATTGCAGAGAAGGCCACGCATAAACCCTCCTAATTAATTCCTCTGTCGCAAAAAAAAAAAAAAATCAGATGCCTTTTATGTAGGTTCATATGACCGCCTTCTTTGGTGTGAGCCGAAAATTATATGGTGAGCGACTGGCCCAACTTGTGGCCTTGTTTGTGCCCTCTTATCTGCGTGCTGACCACCCATCGCTTAAGCGTAAAAAGCCATGTTGATCTCTCCTTTTCTGTTAATTCTTTGCCCAGCATCGGTGGATGAATATAGTTTTTAAGACTTTAAAAACCCGTGTTTAAAATAATTCAAACCCGCTGAATTCCTTTCATAAATTGACATGAGAAGGGGCGCGAATAAATGGCCCTAACAAGTACTGGGCGATAATAGCGGATTATAACCACTGTAACCGTTCTTTAGGTCATTTATGAAGTCTTGCGCGGTCCCTCTCGTGGAATATTTGCGGTCACTAAACTTGCAATGCTCTGTTTTCAGTTTGTTTCTGTCACCCGACAAAAAAAATATATATATATATATGAAAGAAAATAAAATCCCGGGCATTTAAGACAATTTCTTGGATTGTTACATCTTTACACATTTGGGAATGGGTAGCTCCCTTTCAATTGTCTGACACTGCAACCTATCAAAAGTGTTTCTGCATACATTTTCAGTAGCACAGCCCAGCAATTAGAAAAATCTACCGTCTTTATGAAAAGTATTTTTTCCCCATAAAATTATGCTGATGTCAGTTTTGACTCATTCGCTAAACGCGTCTTCGCTTTGTCCCTCCGCGTAAGAAGACGATTAAATCTGTAATGTCCATTTAAGGTTCCCATATAGCACGTTTTGATTTTACTCCGAATGCATAAATTACGGGCCGATCACCTTCGGCCTTTCTATTACAGAAAATAACCGTACACGTTGATTCAATAGCCATCCCTTTGAACTATACCAAAATGTGCAACGCCTTTCCTTTGATACTTGACAAATTTGTTCAGATTTGCCTCTTAGGATCTGGTGTGGGGGCATCATAAAATGGTCTCTGGCATGAGGTTTGACCCCTAAACGAATTCATGCGGTACACATTTCATTGACATTTTATAAGTAGGATAATTTACTAAATTACAAAGCCTTTGCCGAAAATGGTGTAAAAGATTCACGTTAGATAAAAGCTTAAAGAAGTATTATTCACCACCGACAGGAATAAGGGAAGTTTTCGTTAAGACGATAATTTGATTCTCAAGTTTACACAGCCAAAATCTGTTGTCACCATAAACGTACGGCTGGCTGTAAAGAAATTAACTGAATATATGAAACAAGACAAGGCATACCCGTACCAATACAAAAGCATTAATGCATCCAATCAACACCCAAAGCATCCAAGGGAAAACTGGTCGTCGGACCTGGCGCTCGATCCAGGCAAACGATGCCAACAACTTCGCGTATTGGGCCGTGATTGGAGTGTTGTGGAAGAGGTCACATGACCTGTGTAGAGTGAGAAACCCCCCTCAGAAAACAGACAGACTTGGACATTGTCAGTAGTGGTGGGAACTCATATCGAAGCATCACGGAAAGCAGAAATTCTCGATATCCTCAAAAGCTTGGAAATGCACGCACACAACAAAATCCAGGAACCAAACATCCGCCTGCCCCCAAAAACATAGAATTTGAGACTCAATCATTACAGACTTGCTTACATTACTGCAAAAGAACGTGATTTATTTTTAACACTTACCGTCTTCGTCAACGAAAACAAAATGTGAAGATATTTAACTTGTAACATTTTGGAGCCTCAAATTATGAGTTGTTTAGAATAAGATTTGAAGAAACAAGAAGTGCTTCATAATAATTAAAAAAAAAAAGTGTCAGGAAACCTTCATGATAATATATGGAGAGAATGCAATGTGTTTTGATCACGGAAGGTTTTATGGGGATACAACGTTTCTTTCACCAAACACATTGCGTTATTCTCCAATACCAATAAAAACTTTAAGAGTATACGTGTAAATTGAAAAGCCCTAAAATTGGAAATATTTGCTTGATTTAAGTTGAAAGGAATTGTTTGATTATATGGTGGCTAATAAAATTATCTAACAGGCATCGTTATTTTACTGCCGTATAATAAAGCGGTGTCTTTGAAAGTGCCGTTGTTCAATAGCTTCGTCAAAAAGGCCTAGTTTGTTAAGAACTACACGCAAATTGATTCCTCCATATACATACAATGGTTGTACATACACAGCACAAGCCCAATAAACGCAAAAGCTTTCCCAATTCGTGTCCCATTTAACATTGCTTTGTTTAAATATAAACAACATTCTTTTGACGGCGTCAAAAGCATGGTCTGCGAGGCTAACCGAGCCTTCTGATGGAAATTTAGTTTTATCAGTTCAGACAAAAACAAAACTCACCAAATAAGTAATTAGTCATTTTATGCGGCCGTACTCACAAAAGTTAACTGCACAGTTAACTGATCCCGTTAACTGCTCCGTTGGCAACTAGGAATTGCGAAAATATACTAATAAATTTAAACCTGTTCAACAAAACAAAAGTAAACCTAAAATTTTTTACAGTATATTATTTTTTTTTAATATTTTATTTTCCCTTGATCAAACACTTTCACAGTTAACTAACTTCAGTTTCCTTTTGTGAATACCGGGGCAGACAGTGGTTTCTTGTTGGATACATGTTGTCATAGACACCACGACTCCTGAAACTTTATTTTTGTCGGTATTTGAGTGCACATGAAATCTGTCACCATCCAGCCCCGGGCCGGGTTCGAACCCACAACCTTCAGATTATCGGTCAAGCGCTCTGAAATTAACGACGCCTTCTCCTGCAGTTTAAATTTCCAATCTGTGATTCTGACACGTTCCATCTGCATAAAAATATTTGAAATCTAATCTAACAAAAAAAAAAAAAAAAAAAAGAAAAGAACATAAAACCGACGGGAAGAATTTCACACCTTCCACACGCCACTTTCTAATCGTCACTTTTTTTTAACACAGTCTGTGAAATTACACGTTAAATTTCACCTTGAACGACATAAAATAACATACAAATTCCCAGCAAATAGGTCTACCGGTAATTTTAATGGCGGTCCGCGGTAAAATCACATCAATGGTGTTTGGGGTGTAAAGACCGGTGACGCCTCGCTGCAGGGTTAGCATTACACGACCACTTTTGGCCAGCTTGGTAGTCTCAGGATTTCGTTGAGGAAAAGAAAACGTCCAACAAAACGAATGTCTTGGGAATTGAGTATGATTGGAAATACTGAACCTTCAGTAATTAAAAGCTTCTCAGTCAATCTCAATATTAATATTAATATTATTATTATTATTTTACAATTTCGAAATTCTTGTAATGTGCAAATAAAAATAAAAACAAGTCTAGAAACGCTTGCAAACTTCTAGTGCATTTTGCATATGAGCCTCTAATGTCGACATCTGAATGAGGCGTTGAATTACTAATGTGCCGGTCAATCACACTTTGCCTTACTGCAAGGCAGTTGCAAAAGACCTATATTTAATAAATGAACCTATTAGTTAAAAAAAAAACTTAAAAAACGCGATCAATATTGACAGACCGAGAATTTATCTCACCAGGTTGCTGAGAACTGTCCAGCGATTATAGAGTCAGTCCTGTCGGCCGTTGACGTCACACGCTGAATCCTCTTGGGAATCCCATGAAACGACGCGTAATTAGTTGAGCATTTTATGGCTTTATTGGGGGGGGGGAGAAGTGATGGGGGTCGCATTCGCCCGAATATAGCAGAACAATTAGTCCTAGTTATCAACACTAAAATACCGATACCAAGGTGAGGAGAAAACGATTCAATTAACGCCGTGTTTTCATAAAATTTGTCTAGGAAAACACGGCGGTTTTCCACCAGGCGGGACAATTATGGCGTAATGTTGTTTTAGGTGTTTGCATAAATGGCTTACCAAAGCCGGTCGCTATTAAGCTCCTCTCCTCCTAGAGGAGACACTTTGTGTCTGGTACAAAGCTTGACATGTGTTATACAATCTCAAAAGGTGGGAAGGGGGGGGGGGAGCAGGGGGGACGGGGGCGGTTGTAAATGGACATTCGTTTATTCAAGTTTCGCGTGTAACAGTCGCTGTTTTATTGCAAGATTCACCTCTGTTTTAGCCCCCCAGTGACGGGCTGTGTTTCTCGAAACATCAAAAAATATCATTCTCGTAAAACAGCGTTAAATACACAAACTAAAATTTCACGTTTCTAGGGACATGCTTAATATTTTGCTCGAAAGACTTTGGTTTTATGGCAATCTATGTAAAATGTACTTGGATCAACACCAGTGGATGAGGTTTCATACAACGCGTAACACTTGCTGGTACACCTACCCACACTAGATGGTGTCTGCGCCGTGTCCCTCGTGCGTCATGCTACGACTCTACGTCACGGAACGTCAACGCTAATACGTCACGAACGTCACGTACTACCTCCCCCCTCCACTCTCCTCCACAGAATCATCGACCGGTAATCTATACACGGCACAGTGCACGCTATTGGTGTCTTGCGACAGATATTAGGTATTAAAGGCAAGACTGCAAGCCAAGCAATATCCATCATAGGGTCATGAATTTTTCACGTGCTATTTAGTTCCTGAACAAGTATCTGGGCTCTTACATTAATAGCACAGCCATTAGGTGAATGGATTCCTGAAATATTCTAGAAAGTTTTCTTTAAAATTAAAAAAAAAATCAATACGTAAACAAAAAATTGCACTTGAGACTTGTTTTCAAATTTGGAAATTACCTCTGAAGAGATTGCAAGCGATATACGCATCACGTTTCATAGCATTTATTCAAGATTTAAAAAAAAAAAAAATGAAGAAGAAGGCAACAAAGACTGTGACGTGGTTTCTTCAGAAAGAACGTTACAAGCCACGGTGTATAGATGGATATCATATTCTTGTTCATTTGAATGGCTAACCTACTTGATCATAAGTGATTACAGCTGGAAGGAGTCAACTTGTTAATCCAAAATACAGTGAAAGGTCCCACCCAAGCCCAACAATTTTGCACTACCTTCTCCCCCTCACCCCCAATCCCCCCCCCCCCCACCCCTCCTCCAAACGTAACTCCTCCTTTTACGAAAATATGCCCTCGAGGATCACACAGTATGATGAATTTAACACTCATCACGCAATGTTTGTAGATCTAGTCGAATGGGGAAGCAAAAAATCTTTCCGGGTGACTGTTTTATTCGCGTTTTTTGATACGTTCATCTGTTCCATAGAAAAGATGATCAGAAAATTGTATTCATAAGACTTCATAAGAGGGTTGATTTTATGCTTTGTATAATAAGCCCGCCTATTTCTTACAGTATCTTATGTTACGGCAAATTCAGTGTGCCAATTTCACGACGAACCGATGTTTCGAGAACAATGAAGTTCGGACAATAATTTGACTCAAATAGGGGTCGAAGCCCGGTAGGTTTCACAAAATCAACTAGTGGCTCTCCGAACAAAAGGAATGGTCATTATATCCTACCCTGCAGTACAGTTTTTCCCTTCTTTTTTTACAGTGACTAATGGGTGGGTGGGTATTGAAATGTTTGAAGCCGAAAGCAAAATGCAGTCACCTGCACATGGTTCGTTCATTCAACTACTGAGATTTTGTAATTGGCTGAAAAAAACTGTAAATGTGATTTGTTTAGTAAACAAGGCACATGATATTATAGTATCAAATGTCTATAATTATTATTGATATATATATATATAACTAGTTTTAGCAATTTCTTCATCAAGGAAGGAGTCCGAAAGAATTCGATGTACATATAATAAGCTTCCAGTACAGAGGTTTTATGGAAACGAATCAGAGCTTATCTCTAGACTGACAGTGTTAGAAATGCGTTCCCTGTTTCTTGGAATCGTTATACTCGGGCTCCGGAATATACTCTACAGTTATCTCACGTGTGAACGGAGGCAGGAAATACTAAAATGCAACGTGACATCGACCATGTGACACCAACCACGAGGAGGTACATGAACCACGTGGATCACGTGATGTCGACCACGTGATGTCGACGCTGACCACCCGACATCGATCTCGAGCGACCGACCCAGACACCGACCACGTGGCGACGACATATTCGCGCCCGGACTGCATCTGGCAAGAAACAGTCTGAGAATTTCCTAAATCGACCGCTCACACTTATACGAAAGACCACGAACTGTTGAATGCACTTTCAGCATTATATCTGAAGCCGAAGTATTTCTTCAACGCCATTTCTCTTGAATACAACCAAGCCAGACTTAAACCCGAGTTTTAAACTTAGGCTCTGTCTATTTATAGATGTCATAAAGCATTTACAAATAAAACAGATCTTCGCTAATCCAAATAAATACCACTTCTCAAGCAAACTCATAAAGAGTGGAGGAAGTTCGATGAGCACATGCGCACACCACAAAGGCTGTTCTGCACACAAAACGATCGACCGGATGCAATAAGCCAACTCACTCTGATAATAAGAGAACTGCAGATAATTGTACATTTCGGGCAAGAACTTCGGAATGTACTCTCCATCGAACGTCCGCAGTTTGACCTCACATTTCTGTCGGCACCGCAAAACATCCAGCCAGTGATCTGAGACAAACGAGAAAAAACAAAAAACAAAAAACGACATTCTCGCGTTAAGCATAAATTCCAACTTGCACATCTATTTTAACAACGAAGTATTCGAGTAAGATTTGCGTATATTAAAGATCACCACTTTGACAGGCTTACTTTTGCTGTGAGCATTTAACCTAAACTTCCAGTCATAAAATTTGAGAAGATCCCGGTAAAAATGAGCATTTTAGCACAAATGTCGCACATACACATACAGAAGTTGCAACAGAAGTTTAGACCGTCGAAACAGCTGCTGATTATTTTTCTGTAGAAACTGTGCGCGTAAACTTGAAGGTCGAGCTAAGTATGTGGTGTGTCATGTCTCATAAATGTGCACTGTATACTTAATACATTTTTATTTAAAGTCAAAAACCTTTTCACAAATAGACAATGCTGCGACATGCCCAAATTTACAAAAGACACATACAGCAATCAAACTATAAACAAGAACAATTGACTTTTAAACTCGAGATGCTGTTTACAATGCAGCACCTGCCACAGCGTTGTAGAGGTAGGGCAAGCTCTCGTGGTCATACGACTCCTCGCACAGCAAGCGGCACTTCTCGCCTTCTTTATAGAATTCCACTAGGGCTGCTTCCATCTCCACGGTGACCAGTCGATACTGCTCGCCGATGTAAAGTTCAATCGCTCTCTCATAATGATCCTGAATTTAATATGCCACAAAAAAAGCAAATACACACTGACATTTTTCACTCAACTCAGACAGGCACAGAGAGAGACAGCGACAGAGAAAGCGAGATATTTTCCTGTATATTTGTAGTTCAAATAAATGTTCAAACTCTCACTCACAGAACTGGAGCTTTAGCTTTTGCAGGTCATCTTTTTCAATGAATTGCTCCCGAATAACTTAATTAGGTAAACTCTTAGCAAAGCTAATCAACGTGACACCGGTACCTCCAAAGCCACTGAAGACTTACTTGATATTTTTTTCTTTCTAGATCCACAAAAAACTCGTCGTTGACTTCAGGCATAAGCCTGTAATACTCGACATTGCTCTGCATGGTGTCATGATTGGGGTTGGCCACCAAGAACGTGTATGCAGCCGCGGCAGCATCCTCGTACCGTTCTATCTGCATGAATCAGAAGGGATGACGATGTATATCGATACATATCGATATCAAATTTTGTGACACGATATCGATATGCAATTTTCGAACACTGGTTTTCTCGACATTCTTATATATGTAAGAAATGGAACGAAATCTTTACACATGAGTTTAAGAATTAAGGAACCATCTCCAAAGTATGGAAACAACTATTGATTAATGGAAGTTTGATTACATACAGGGACCATACTTGATTGCATAAAATGTCTAATTAAATTTTGCAATTATACCCCACACACTTTTGAACTGACATTTAACAAAGCATGGAAGAAGTTACAAGTTAAATTTTACCGACATACAGCAAAAAATTAGGCCTATTTCTGTATCTAGCAGTTAACGGAGTGCATATCTGCAGACATCACATAGCCCCTTCGTTTATATTTTTGGTCATTTGACTTTGATTACGTGACCTTAACAAACATCTGACAGCTCAGTGCGGAAGCTAATTCTTCTCCACCGCAAAGAAGAAACATAAGATGTGCTGCCGATGAACAATTGCGCATGTTGTAAGCGATTTTTCCACAAACATGCGTGCGATCGGGACTGGTACGCAGTATCCGAGCTTCAGAACGCACACATTTCACCCCTAGTGACTGAACAATGCAACGCGTCTAAGCTCTGACACAGCGTTGTTGTCCTACAGCCAACATTTACGGTGTTTCCGTCTGTTGGGTGTGATCCCTTTTTACTCTGCAGACACACCTGGGATTGGGCGAAAAAAATCATAAAAAGGAGAAAACATCCATATATTCTGTGTTTATACATATAAAATAGGTGTACTCCGAGTTGTTTTATAACAATATTGACAGCGGCATGCGGAATAAAACTGCGGGGGCTGACTTGGAGCTAGGTTTCTTAACGGCCAGTATAAAACTCTTGACAATTTAGTAGCTAATAAACAAACCTTATATGCACAGATCTGTAAATAATCGTACTGTGTCAGGTGCTCAAAGTCAAATTTCACTGAAGCACTGACTGATCTAAAATTGGAAACACCTTTTGCTTTCGAACACCGTCGCAAACAATTTGATCGATGCAGTGCGCTTTCAAAAAACCTAAGATCAACAGAACCCTTCGGGTGCAATTTTGAAAGAGATTCATCTTGACAAAACTTTCTGCAACCAAGAAGTTTTTCTTTACTACTTCTGTGAAAACTGATTGCATTTTTAATGTTGTTGTAACACTCGTACCACCGCTCATCCTGATATGCGCGTATTCCAGTCATATAAAAACTTTCGAAAGATTCTACATTGTCATTTACGCTGCTATCACAATTACACGTTGATATTAAAAAGAAATACACGCTGACAAACGATGAAAGGTGAATAAACATGTTTAAAAGTTTTTGAAACTTTTTCACCGGAAATTCAGCCATGTTGTTTTTGTCGTGGCACTGTCCAGCAGACGAAACTGAACTAAAAACTTTCAAAACCATGAATTTAAATTGCAAAATAAGCTTTTGACAAATAAGAAAAAAATATACGCATTATATAATGCAAATATATTGAAAGTATATATAATATGTTTCTTTAATTCTGGTGAAAACTATATACCTAAAAGTTCAATGTGAGCGTTAAACTGATAAACATAGGTTTTCAGTTTTGCTGTAGATCTTCGTAATCACTTTTATACTCAAGATGTATTTTAGATTTAAATCTCTAAAATATCATCTTTAAATTTTTTAAATTTGCTTTTTATTTGCTAGTTTCTACTCTTGCTTTTTGTAACCAAAATACTACAGTTTAAGGTGCAGCCAATTTGCAGTACGACTTTTTTATCGAACGAGGTATAATTGTAAACAATAATATCACGTGATATCAATAAGAACACATGTAGCACTGTCAGAAGAGCTGTCAGTCTGCCCAGCTTCACATAAGAGACAGACGCGATTTGTGATGTGCGATGCTGTGGATATATAGTTCTTTAGTTTTGTTTTCAGGATAAATATTATATATCGAAAAGCAGTTTACTTTTCGACTAACTTTTGGATATCTTACAATGATTTAAGCGAAAATGTCGTGGTACATTTTAATAAGCGCGGTGATATGGGCGCTTAGCATGTTGATTCAGTTTGTGGATTGTATGAGATTACCACCAATTCACTGGAATTCTTCAAACACTATGTAAGTATTTTGTCTTAGTGTTTTCTTACTAAATAAACTTTCAGTATCAGTGTTTTACGTTGCATTATTAAATATGTTCAATATATAGCACATTAATAATGAGAACAAAAATAAATAATAAAAAAGACAAAGGATGTTTTAGTTTGAGCCTAAATAATTTCACTCTGTCACTGAAATTCGTGATAAACATAAATAGCAATAAAGTTTTTCTTAAGAACTTTTTTTTAGAAAATGATACTGGTTAATTTTTAGACTTCAAACTTAAAGTATGCATTTACCAAGCTAACAACAAGGAGAAGTGCAAATAATTCACAGCACATAAATAAAGTTTTATCAATCTAATATAAAATAAATAAACGAACATTGATATCAGAATTGTAATCAACAATACTCACTGCCAGATAATCTCGGATATCAGTGGCTTCAATGAAAAGCCACCAATGAAAAGCCATCTAGACACACAACTAAGATATAATTATTAATCACTATATATGTACCACATATTACAAAATGCAACAGTCATCATATATTATATGCATATTAATTATTACAGTTTTAATTGATATGTAAAAAAAAAAAAAAAAAAAAAAAAAAACGTTTGAGGTTCAAACATGTCGTGCAATTCAGATATGATATCGTTATACTGCCTCACCAAAAGGAAAACTTGATTTTGGACTCCATAGTATGGGTGTTTGGTATGGGTGTTTTTAACATGCACAGATTACATTGACAGAGTTTGGTAAAGCAACAACTTTCAGCTCGTTATAAATCTGATATATATAAAAATGATTTAGTGCAGCATCTGTAGCTAAATTAAAATGAAATTCCGTACAAAGATCCTCCTCCCTCTCCCCACTTCTTTCATTTTTTTAATGTATGCGTTGGGCTCAGTTTTTTTTTCTGGCATCCGGACTCGAATAAAATCTCCAAAGATCTTTTAAATTTTCATTAACATATAAATAGGAACTTCATAGATCCAGTTCGTCTCACATTCGAACGCTTGCATTAGTTAATTTGCATAAATGTGTGTTTGCTATTGCTGGTCAATATTTATTTAACATCTGAGGTTTGCTTGAACAATACTGAAATTTAGTTAAGACTGGCGCTCGAATGTTGACTGTAAGTTTTGTACTCATGGCCTTAATTTCTCTTGAGTATTCGGGCTTGAGAAAGAAGGAAAAATGTACTCAGCTTTTTCCTCTCATCCTCTATGATATCTATTACAACACATTAGCACAAAACCGTCACAGAATATACATTTGAATGTGTTTTATGAAGTGCAATTTGCTTCAGAAGTATATTCTCAGTCAAATCATCCACTCGCCTCCCCTCCCCCCCCCCCCCCCGTCCTCGGAGTATATTTCATGGTAAAAATATATAAATTGTGAGTTGTCGAGTCGGCGAAATTTAAAATGCAACGCGATGTGTTTTTTTTTAGGATTTATTAATGCACTTAGATGCCATAATCTTTGTCAATTTCATAGAGCGACTTAAAACTGGGTTAGCTGAGGCATCTTGACTGAAGCGCGCTCAGCTAAGTCAGGTTTATTCTATTCATGTAAAGATTTAAATGTGCTTAGTTGACATAAGCCGGTCCGTAATGGGCATTAATTGCCCGGACTCTTCCACGTGAGTCTGTGTGTCTGTCAGTTTTTTTTTATTTATTTGTTTATTTTGTATTAAAAATAATAAAAGACCAACAAGCATATTTAAACGACAAGGAAAAAAAAAAGAAAACAGATTTTGTCACATGAATGCCACGTTTGTGTCGGCATAGAAACTTACCCTTATCAGGGCATTTTTGTGAAAATAGAACCTTATAGGGAACGAAATGTTGTGGTAATGTAGGATACATATCTGATACTATTTTTCGGCTGCCCTTCGGCTTCCACCCAAGCCCCTCAGAAATCCTCTCAGGACAGTCATAAGACAAAACCTCATATATATCTCATATACAATCAGAAAGCTTCAGCCTAAATGGGAGGAAATGGGTGTTGGTGAAATCGACAAAAATCATAAGCAAGATTTAAACTTCTCTTTAGCCGATTAGCATTTTTATTTTTGAGCGAAATAGAATATTGAAGGCTCACAATGCTTATATGGGAGACACTAAAGTTATGAAAATGTGTGTGGTATAAGACTGCCATTGCGTAGTGGTGTTTGCTTTAAATTTAGGAAACCACCCAGATGCAAAACCAAAAATACGACCCCTTTAATGCAGCATTCAAGTATCGCGTCTGTTCTAGTTGTGGCTTGATACAAACAAAAGTGTCGCGGAATCTTGAGATTTCTTTCAAAATTTCAAAAAGCTGGAAGAAACTGATTGCGTGCAAACAGCTGTATTTCTTGTAAGTGCAATTTATCTACATGGATACCCTTTTTTGGCGAGAAATTTTGTTTGGATTTTTGTGCATTCAAACCTTGTTTTTAAAATGTCTCTAAAAATTTGCTTTTAAGGTGTCGTCGATTTCACAAAGCGGAGGTCGCATTCTCACGCAATAGCGTCTTGTATTATTCGTAAAATGAAAACGCAACATATAGATGTAGAAAACAACCATCGTCATCATCCGTAGTTATATTCAATCCGTTGTTTTCTTAGTCTTAAGTTACTCCTTTTAGTCGAAGTGTTAATATTTAACAATTTATTGGGCAAAAACTTGAAAAAAATAACACTGTGAGAGCCATACTCGTATTTCCATCGTCAGAGTGTTATCATACAAGGAAAATGAAAGCTCGGGCCTTGTTTTTATAATCGACCTCCCGTAATAAACCCAAGACAATCTACCGTCTGACTTCACAATGTTGTTTTAATTAGTCCCTTTTTTTCTCTTCAGTACTCTGTTATATTTTTGACATTTTTTTCTCAAAGCAGATTTTACGTGATTTTAAAGGTAGTTTGGTTAGGGCGGAAGCAGGTGGTTCGCCCTTTAGAACTGGTGGAACGAGTTACAGTCATAGTTTCCCAATATTTGGCTGCGTTAACGAACTTGAAAAGACTTAAATTTATTAACCAGAATTATCTCATTGGTTACAAGTAATCCCTGCTGTGAAACCAAGCATCACATTATTAATCACATTCAAAAGCGTGTTATTTGTATCATTCCCTCTATTTTATTACCCCCCTCCAATGTTTTGGAAATTAAGCTGTGTCCCCAACGCCCCCCCCCCTTCCTCCTAACACATAAAGAGGCCATGTATAATTGATGACACGATTTTTCGGTATTTCAGTGGCTCGTAACTCTCGCCAGTGAACCTAGATATCGCTCTTGTTTATGACCTTTTGGTGTATTATTATTTTTTAAAATAGTCAATGAAAAAAATAGATAACACTGAAACATATTTTTCATGTGCTTAATCTTAATAAAAATAGTTAAAACTGCCAGAATTCAAGTTATGTATGCAACTTGCTAAGAACCAAGAATGGTAGAAACATACACCGTGAAAACACTCCGGGGAAAAATATTAGGAAACTATGTCTTGTTAAATATTAGAATTATGTCGAATCGGTATTTTGACAGTAAATACTCCCCGCAAAGCAAACGACTGATCAGTATATTGATGTAATGTTAATTTCTGATCAGAGTAAACTCGACCGAAGGCATCAAGCTCTTTGCCTTATTCTGTACATATTTCGCTGCTCGCGAAGTCGTAACAACATTGCTTTAAGGTCAGCAATTAAAAAAATATCTGGATATATTTAGGGAAATTGCCTTCTTGGTCGTCTTTTTCCTTTCTTTGATATTTTTAGCTATGAATTCATCAAGGGATAAAATAATTAAATCCTATAATCCTACAAAGTGTAGACTCATTTGAGTTCATATCTGCATGCCTCATTTAGGACACGTGGCACACTTAAACACATGCATGCATGATTTAAAAAACACCGAAACACGTGTGAAGATATTTCCTTTATTCAAGTGTATATTTTTTTTATTCCGAGTTGGATCACAAGTCAGTAAGATCAATGATTGCCTATTCAATCTACGTGGCAAACTTGGTGCTCAAACTGGAGTTTGAAACCCAGCTGGGGTATGATCAGGCACCGCACAACCAACCAAACAAACCTGCATACCATCATAATGCGCCAGACTTTATTTTCTTATGATGATATCATTAACTTTAGACGGACAAATATTTGAAGTGCATAAAATCACTTTTACATCAGTTGGTAGAATGACTATTGCGTCATTTGGACATGCATAATAAGCTTGCAATCATATAGCGATGAGCCCACACCTATTGGTCATATCAAAGCTACAATTTCCCTTTTCATATATAAACAGATAATAAAACCGCATATCTTAAATATTGAAGCATTCTATTATACGATTACATTCTTTGTAAGTTAAAAGTCGCGTAAATGACGAGGTTTTTAAGTACAAAACTGTAGAAGTCGTGAGGTGAAAGGGGTGACGTAAAAATGTTTAAACTTTGAATTGTTCAGCGACAAGGAACTCACATGTATATGGTACTTTTTGAAAGGCTTGATTCTTGTGTATCGTATTTGTATCATTTTCTGTTCGCTATATTGGTGTTACTTGATTTTTTTTAAAGCATTGCATTGAAATGACAAATCGAGCTATAAAACTGGGTGTCCCGGGTAATTGTGTTGTTCTTTAAACTGACAGTAATACCCCCTCACCCCCGGAAAGATCTGGAAGGTAGCAATAAATTTTCATAAAAGTTTTTGACTAAGTTTGGAAAACAAAACTATTGTATTAGCTCACCACAGAAACTGATGATGAAAATATTCTCTTTAAAGATTTTTAGTTGGTTATAACATTTAATATGATATAATTTCGCTTTCGCCGTGGCTTGGTTCCAAACTTCATGCCACATTCGGAAGATGTGATCTAAACACTGTATACCAGACATGTGTAAACGTAATAAAGTCATTTATTTAGAATTCGAGAGAATACGGAAGAAAAACAGAATTCGACATTTAAAACTAAATTGCACTCTGAAGTCAATAGTGAAAATAACATTTCAGTGTGGTGAAAATTTCTCACTCCTTGCCAGTAATTTTCATGGCATTCACCTGTGTATGTAAGCCGTGGTGCCATATCCGGATACTCACTCACAAAGGAAAAAATAGCAACTCACGGAGGAACAATATACACTCATGAGGAACAATACGCAATCATGGAGGAACAATATGCACTCATGGAGGAACAATATGCATTGATAGAGGAACGATATCCACTCACGGAGGAACAATATGCACTCATAGAGGAACAATATGCATTAATAGAGGAACGATATGCACTTACGGAGGAACAATATGCACTCATAGAGGAACAATATGGGAATGAAATAAAAAGAAAGCGTCTGTACTGTATTGACTCAGTTCTGTCCTTTTCTTTGATGTTAAAAACTTTTAATTTCAAAACCTGTACTTATATTTTCTAAAATGTGAAGATCCTTTACAAATAATTGCCAGGGAGGAGCCCCCATTTCATACAAAAGCTGTGATGTAAAGCTTAGTGACACTTGCTTTAGCTTGTCATAAGCGTCAAAATTACTATAATTTAGCTTAAGGTAATATGTTTGAAAGCAGATAATTTTTGTAGCATTAGTTTTAGGTTTTAATGCATAAGAATTTTAAATTTAAACGTTACAACAATTCCATTCTTAAGAAATATATGAAAGAGGGATGAGCTTGAAAACCGTGTTGTCAATGTAGGTGATCACTAGTTTTACTTACAAACAACACGTGTACTGTTATGTGCATTTCTTTAAAATAAAAAACGAAACTAAAAAAACTATCCCAGAATAATAAGGTAGCTTTCTTAAGTGACATCCTCTTATCTGTGTATTGTTTTTGTTTATCGGATTTTAGATGAATGGAAGTAGATAAAAAGCTTTGAAGTGTTTAGTTCAATTACTAATTGAAATGTACTTTTTTTCCAAAGTTTATCTCCTCAGGTGGTTGGTCTGCAGGGCGCACACTCAGTGTAAAATGTATTAGTTTTATGTCTTTCCCACGGTTGGTGTTGTACTTAATGTTATTAGCCATATCGAGACCTTTGCATAACGTATAGATTCTTCGTCTTTGTGCTGTATGTAATAAGGCCTGTATATAATAAGACGTATACAGCTGCATATATTCAGGATGTCACATCACAACTTTGTAATGATTCAATAATTTTTTTCTCTACTTTCCATCCAGTACGATCGTTGAAAGGAACATCAGTTGTTATTGATAATGCAGTTGCAGAATGTGTAGCTCTCAGTTTCAAATTATTGAGTAGTTAAAGTCATCTGGTTCAGTCACGTCAGTCAATACTTGTCTCACATCATTCTGTGAAGTTAGTCCACAGGTTGGCGTTGGAAATGCTATTATTACTCGGTACATTGCCTACATTGATTGATTGAATAATACGCATATATAGCACGAACATAGGGTCATAATTGGGGTCGTAGGATTATATTCTCATTGAATGGCAAGGTCAACGGATTAGTCAGAAGGTTAGCATGATAAATGAATATGGCAAGAGGTGTGAATATTTCATTATTCTTCTCATAATTGTATCAGATATAAGGTCACTTAATTACGAGATTTGCTTAGTGAGTTCGGCTTTGCTTGCACAAGGCTATTACTAAACCCAATAAAGCCAATTCTACTGGAATAAGATTATTTTTAGTTTTAAATAAAGCCGAATTTAACCTCCAGTTTGCTTTAACCATGAAATTCTTGTGATTTTTTAACAGCCTTCTGTAGATTTCGAAACGATATCTTTGGAGAAAAATCAAGACTACTTTGTTGTGGCCTCCTCTTGAAAAGTAATTAATTTTAAGACAGCGTTTTTCTCGTGCAAAACAAGAACAGCAAAAGAAAAGGTTTATTAAGCTAAATCACTGTTTTCTCAAAAGTACATGTTTTATGACCAGTCAAGGCACAAAGAAACAGAAGTTTATACATGTGATTTTAAGTAGAACTGAAGTGTCCATAAAACAAGACTTAGTTATATTATAAAACGAGTACATAAAATATGATACATTTTAAAGTTTACCTCTAAAAAGTTGGTTAATAGTTGTAAATATAAGCATGGCAGAAAAAGTAGTCCTTAAAATGCTTGGCTGAACATATCACGTGTTAAAAATGTAAAAAGAAACGAAAGTTGAGGCTGAAAACTTAGAAGAGTGCTTTCAGATAAAGCATATTAAGATTATCCAATACATTTCCGGAGCCATTATACTCTTCTTTTGTTCTAACCTTCTCTTTTTATCTTTTGAGCGTATTCAACTCACAGAATATAACGTATGGCAAAATATAAATATATTTTATATAATAATGCATAAAGTCAATGCCTCATTATTAGCTAAAATTAATGTAGTAGAATGTTGATCTCGCCCTGTTGAAGCTCTGTTTTCATTGAAGTGCGAGATTACAGTTAAGTACAGTCCTTTTCCAATTACCGACCCCTCGGGTATCTACCACCTCCGCTGTCCTACCAATGTTTTTTTCTCCTACAAATACTAATAGTGTTTATTCACTAGCAGCTAAGCTTTAAGACAGATTGCTCTTGGATATGAAAACAATTGCAACTCTCCAACAAATGCCAAATTTATCAAATGAAATAACCATTGTATTTAACTAGAATCATTTTTTCTAATGTGACTTTGATATTGCTTGCGCTGCCTTATGCTTATTAGCTATCATTGTATTCAGTGTAAAATCAATCACAATAGTTGACTTAAGATCAAGATTAATAGGGTTTTTATCTGAATTTTGCCAAATTACAGTTTCTATATGTAATAGAAATGTGTGAAAGGCGTAAAAACCTCACTGTCATTTGAATTAATAAGTGATGTTTTGTGTTCGAATTCTGCTTTGCTGCAATGATAATTCACAATCGGACACAAAGATTTGATTTGAGAAATATACAGTGGGATAAAGCCTGTTACATGGCTCACAGGTTACTGGTGCAAGCACCTTTTTTTTAACGCCAGCTCTCACAACAACTCACATTTGATATGATTTCTGTTGTACTATTGCATGGTGGTGCGAGCACTGATGCATCATTTCTACTCGTTAACCTTCGGCCAATTTGTCATTGCTATTCCTTAACCTTCGGCCAATTTGTCGTTTTATTCGTAGTTTCTCATTCATAGCGTTTCCTTTCAAAATATTAGATTTTCATATTTTTATTTATCTATTTTACATAACAAAATCAATCAATCTTGGAATCAGCATCAGACACACACATTCAAAGACAAGCAACAAAAGATTATTGTTTAAAGACTCCTATCAGAAATTAATCAGTTAATCAATGACAATCAAACATTAATCGTTTAGCGTACATGGAAGCAGTTGATTCGGTGGTGTCTGTTTTACTATGCTACATATTTTCAGTTGATTCCATTAAAATATTCTGCACCGGGTTGCCTATGTATTTTTTATTGTCCCTTGCCTGCTCACACACGGATATGATGGTTTAAGAGTATTATATTGAATCAAGGCAACATTGTTCTCCCCTGTAGCGTGGTTCTTTTGTGTTAATTATGTGAGTTTGTGCTTGAACAAACACCAGGAACCGTAACTAGCATGAAAACTCGGTGCATCGTTGAATCTATTGGAAATATTACACGATATTTACATTACCAGTTAGTATTGGAACAATGCTAGCATATAACAATGTTTGGAGTCACTACATCAAATAAAACAAAACGTCCTCTGCTTTATCCAAAATTTCTTCTTTTTTTCATTAATTACTAACAGCCTACACATAAAGCTTAACACTGTTTTGGAGCAAATTACTTGATCATACTCCATCATATATGAAGCAAAAGCCAGTTTGAAGTAATGTTAGCCACTGTGATACTGTACATTACACCTTCAAGGATTATAACTAAAATATGGTTAAATTAAGTAAAAAGGAACATGCCACAGTTAAAGCCATAACTTTGTCATTTAAACAGGAACGTTTTTTCGTCTTGCAGAAATGAACCTTAAAACAGAAATGTAAGATAATAATGTGGATTGCAAATGTGGACCTAAAGAAGAACACCCTTTCATTTTCTTTGTTTTTCATTCATTTGTTCGTTTTATAAAGCCAGAAACAAATTTCAACAAATATTTCTTATAGCACTTTGGTGTAATACCCGTTCATAATTTCGCATACTTCTGTCCCCGTAAAATACTACCTTCGTAAAAAAGGGTAAAAAGAAGATCCTGAGCATGAAAGCGATATATTTCTCTAACTGTGGAAGGGGGAAACTAATCCTATCTACTGGGCCAGTGGGTTCGGTTTATGAAGTGTTTTAAGACATCATTTCAGGATATCCTATTTTTGCATAGGTTCATTAAAACCATGAAGCTGTAAAACTGAATTGTCTGTCACATTCCAACATTATGCTTTGCAACTGATTGATGAAACAAAGTATGTATGATGATACGCCTGGCGAAGTGGCCTTATAGCTGAAGTCTCTTTATATAAGTGGGCGAAGAGCTTATGTAGATTGTTTGTAATCATCTTTGTTTAAATCGGATATCAAGAGATAGGGATGAGTAATGCGTTTACTGCCCACATGGCAAATAAATGTGCGTGTTACTTGGCTGGTATGTATTATACACTGTAGATAAGTGTATATCGTTTGATGGTAATATCTTTGTAATTAGGGGTTCAGCTTTGAAATAATTAAAAAATAATAATTTTTCACAGAGAAATAAGTTATGGTGATACATTGTTAATGTTTTATCGCGTGTTTCAAGGACAGGACTAAACCGACAATTTCTAAACAGCACCTTATTGTAAAAAACGGCAACTTCAAAACCTACTGCTATATAAATTCCCGAAACTATACAGTAAATTGGACTAGTCTCACAGCCCAATAATCGCACAGTCTCAGATGTATATGTTTCCGAAATAACACTATATATTTATTACCATTACATTTATAATAGATGACATAAGATCATTGAGTCAATTATTAATGGAAAATGTCAATAAATGTCCGCCCGCCCTTCATGTTACTGCTTAGTTGCTTTTCGTTGTACAAAACATGAAATATATAAAAACAAAGTATGTAAGAAAAAAATGAAAATTTTAATCCTACGATAATTCAATACTGTGGATTTTTGTCCCAGCTGTTGCAAATGTGCAAGATATATTTAATTGTTCTTGCTGTCCTTGCAACTGTATGTTATTTCTATAAAGTGTCGGGAGACCTTCATGTACTTCGAATAAAATGCGCAACAATTCTGCGTTTCTATTGCTACCCTGTCTGGTAAAAATGAACGAAATGATGGAACCAGCATCACAAAAATTGCTTTTATAAATGATAGCATACCCGTTTTTCATCCAAGATCATTAAGCAGACTCACCAACAGACATTGTTTTTTTTCCATTTCATCCCCAATGAGAGTTTTATTTTGAATCACAATTGATAAAGATATCTTACAAAGATGCACTTTAATTGCTATTAACTTTTTGTGTATTTTCTATGTAATTTTTATTTATTTACATTGCAATTAAATTTGGGTTTTTTACATGGCCAGCTAAGAGGTCTTGAAATGTAGTGACCCTTTCGTTAGTGATAAACGTGTTAAGGAAGTTAGATCCCACTGACCAGTTTTAAGACACTAAATATTTTTTGCCCCGCTTTGTATTGTGCCACTGGTGGCGATATGTTTTAGAGAATCCGTTTATTTCAGCGCAAAAATGCTACGCTTTTTTAAAATGACGATATCCACAAAAAATCGGAAGCCGAGAAAGTGAATGAAGGCATGCTAATTACATTTGTGAGTCCTTGCATCAAAGTGGCTGCTGCGGCCAGGAGAAATAGGGTTTTGTACAACACCCGCTCTGTGCATTGACAGCCGCATTTTTTGATCAACCACTCGAAATGAACGGTAATTGCACATCTTAAGAACGCGCTTTTGATGTAACTAAACGAATTAGGTGGATTGTAATTACACTTCTCCGACGTCATTTTTCGCACGATTATGAACTGGGAAGTTGCGGTAAAATGGCTGGCTAATGAAAGACTACCGATACTGATCTTAACTTGTGACAACTTCAACATTTTTCATCCTAAAAAATCTGCAGCTTCGGGAACTTGGTTTCATTGATATAATTTTAAAATGCCTTAGAGTACGAAAGTGTGAGTGTGCATGAGTGTCGTAGACTGAAGTGTTCTTTTTACTGTGAGATGAGGTGAGACCGATTCATTTCTAAAAAAAACAAGACTCTATCTGTCTATCACAGGAGTATCCAATTTTATTTCACTTTACCAGGAAATCTTGATGACGAGGCACTCATAAAAAGTGACATTTGTAGAGTGATAGTTATATACAGAAAAAATAGTTCCATCTCGTAGCTAACTCTTTTCCAAAATAAAGATAACTACTGTCATGGCTTAAAATACAAAATCTGAGTAAAGTACAAATTTCGATAACCAATAGTAATAATTAAAGTTTTAGTGTAAACAAACTTAGCTATTAAACCAATTAGAATTAAATGACCACAACAAATTAAATCTATTAAATATTTAAAATTAAAAGTAAATATTTTGCCAGATACCCCTTAGAATAAATACACAAGTTATTGGTTTTGAGGATTGAAACTGTTAAATTGCAATGGATATGGCCAGTGACTTCGGAAAGGTGATGAACATATTTGACTTAAATAATTTTCTATTGAATGTGCGCATTTGTTGCAGAAATACATTATCATATGATGGCCTTTCAGGTTATTGAATGTTCTAGCCTGAGCTTATTGACCTGTAAATAAGGTATATTTGTATTGAAACACATACCATCATCTATCCACCGCTACTTAAAAGCATTCAATTTTAAGAGCTACAAAACATCGCAATCGCGCATTTTTGTATTGTCACTTTTTTGTTATTTGCCTTTGTTGATAAGTAGAGAGCATTACAATAGGCTTATGTCCTATTGTAAGCAAGACAGCTCTTCAAAAGGTCAATATCCGCGAGATCAGCATTTTAAATGTTTTCTTAGGGTATAGCGCGCAGGGATTGCTATATAACAAGAAATGAATCAGTTTCACTGCTGCAGTGTGGTTGGTCATATTAGGGTGATTGCCTTGTCACTATATTTTGATAAGCGCAGAAAGAGAAACAGTTTTTAGGGTCTTTAGAACATCTCTATTAAAGGGCCATTTGTCAAGAAACATTCTGATCAGTTAATAGCAAAACTGATATGCCAAGGGCATCTCTAACTTAAGTTTTGTGTTGTTAATGGTATGTTCATTGTTAAATAGCTTTGACCTTGAAAAGGTGACGGAAGATTTTTATAGTGGCAAGTTAATCTCTGTGCAAGAGAGACTCGTAAAATTAGACTAATTTTCCACTTGCCAGTTTTATCAGTAACCAGTAACATTATTAAAACAAAATTTGATCTTGACAACATTCAAATGCCTCGTTTGAAAAATTCTGAAAAATTGGCAAAAAATAAATATTAATAAAATCAAATAAAATAAATAAAAACAATGCAATTTATACATATTTATTGCTGTTTGCTGAAAAGTATGCAAATTGCAGCATTGACGTCTACAATACATTTAATGCCATTTTTGATACTCGAAATATCCTTGATTGACTCAGGTTTGTTCATTATTAGTTTTGAGGAATCAATGTTGTTTCTGTTATTTATAAAAACAACAAGGTATTAAGATCTAAATTCCAACAGCTGTACAGCAGATGATGAAAGGACGGAATTACCTCTAGTATTGAATTTTATTCTATTTGAATATAATCGGGGCCTTACCAATTGAAATGAAAGCCGTTAGTTCTTCAAATTCATATGTGCTTACAGGGCTATTGATCAAATCAGACGCTCACCGACTATTTTAAGAGATTTATCTTGATGTGCAGTCTTTTTTAATAACACGTGCAAACAATTTATACAAATTACAAAATTTTTAAGTGAAGGAAACACAGAAAATTTAGAAACTTTTTTTAGATTTTCAATATCCCAAACAAGGCTGTCTGGTAACAAATATTTCAATGACTTAAGTAAAAAGTATACCGTTCTTCGAAGATCTAAAACAATTCCCACAGTGTAAAGTGGACGACGGCAGGTTTCTCTGGCGTTTCAACGGCAATTCAAATTAAATACGTTCCTAAATATACCGCATCAATGTCTAATTTAGGTACAACCACAGAATGTTTTGCTATAAACTAAATATTGGCCATTTGTAAAATTCTTAAAGCATGTTGTTTACATCCATATTCGTAAAATGCGATTCAAATGGAAAAAATATTGAATCAAATCGCGGTCTTTGTTGATGCTAGTTGTTATGAAATCTTCTCACAAATGTCCTTATTTCACTACTATACAGAAAAAATGAAAAGCTTTTAACCTTTCTCTGCAAAGGTCGGTTAAACTAATTAGCTTATGGGTTGATTTTGTCTCTTAAATAAGTAAGATTGAAATAGGGTTGTGCTAAATTAGGCATCCTAAGAGCTTATTTAACCAATATGGCGGTGCGTGCCAGAACATTAATTTTGAATGACTGTATGTAGAAAGGCCACCTTTTTCACCCGATATATTAAAGAAGAACAAGTAACATGAACTGAATATACATCGAAAACATGACGCAGTCCTTCCTTTAACTATTTGTTCAGCTTCAGGGGAAAGTACTTTCGCAAAATGGGGTATAAAGGTCAAGCATAATGTTTTTAGACCTATTAGCAATTACCCGCTGTTTTCATAAAAAATCTTTTTCTGGATTTTCATTCATTTCTTGTGTAAAACATGTTATACTAATTAAATAAATTTCAGTTTTAATATCAAGTCAAGGCCACACCGAATAATTTTATTTTCAAGCTAAATAATTTAAATGTATGTACATTTTTCGGGATAATTAAAAAGCAACATAAGCTACAATTTAATTTAATTCAAATTAGTCGAAATTTGTGTTTAAAATATAAAAATGTTTTTAACAAAAGCTTCGCTATTGCCTTAAAAATTCAAAATGGTTTGTTTCCAGAGTGCCAGAGGGCCCTAAAATCTTTCCTGTCTAACCACTTGTTCGTATAATTGATTGCAAAGTAATTCTGCAGGTGGGAGCAAACCTTTCCCACGCTTCTCCTTTCTGTCTTACAGCAAAAACACCTTTGAAGGACGATCTAGAAAAAATTCGGCAAACCAAAACAACAGCAGACAAAATAAAAACAAATTGTTGTTGAGATTTCTTGAGTAAATAGTTAAAGATATATTTATTCATTCTTAATGGGTCAAGTGCCCAAGTCAGAAAGGAACATTTAGTTCTGAGCTATTTCTGAATTAGGAGTATTTGACAGCAAAAGTATTGTATAACTTTTTGTTTGTATTTATCGTATCGTATCGTTTCTGTAAAGTGGCGATATAATACAGATGATTTAGTCCAAATACGAAATGTGAAAACGTTGCTCTGGTTTAGGGACGCTGGACAAAAGTCGTACTTGCCTATAAATTAGTAAAATACTTCTCAATGACTTTCAGACAAACGCTTGTTCGCTTAAACAATGGATTAAAACAAAATGACCTGTCGCTTTAGTCAATATAAGCAAAGTGCAATATCTCTTCAAAACTGAAAACACGCTTTTTTATAGAATTTGTATGTGGTTGTCTGGTAAGAAAATATATCCAAAGTGTGAAAGAAAAACTAGTGGCATTGTCAATAGAGAAATTTGTTTGCTTTTTCTATGGTAAAATCGAGAATATATCCTGAAATGGCATCTGGGTACGGAAACACTGAATGCTGGTAACGCATCTGTCCAGCGAAGGAACGTAAACTGATTAGGCGTGAAGTCCTAATCCTGTAGGTATGAATTATCCCAGCAATAAGCCTGTCTGAGGGTGTCAATTACGTGTGCGAATATCTCTAATCAAGCATTAAATAACCTATTATCTGTGCAAAAAATAAGATGCTACACTTTGTGATGTATTGTTTGCGTAGCTACTTCTAATAAGGAGAAAATTTTAGCTATTTTGAAGTGGTATCAATTTAGATTAAAAGCAGGCGTTTTGGTTAAAAGAAAAGAAGGCAGAGTAAACGCTATAAATGATTATCAGACGTTGTAAGGTTACTCCAGAGCGGATTCACTCGGCAATATCATAATGAAGATAAATGATTTAGTTGAATGATTCGTGACTCATAATCTGGTTGAGTTAAAGGCGTTCTCTTGAAATGATAAACCATAGTGCAGATTATCTAAAAAAACACACATATTACACTTGAAGTAACTATTTAGCAACGATCCGATAAGCCTGTTTTGTTCAATAAATATCCTCAGAATCCATCGATACGTTTTTTCAATCATTTCTTCTGTCAGCGTGTTGATTTGTTTATAACTAAAGTCCTTAATAACTTCATTTTAAATGAATTTGCGTCCTGTCATAATTGAACTTCATTAGTTTTTGTACGAAGTAGAAGAAAAATTGAAAAGTGATATTATGGTAATATCTTTGCTTGAGTAACAAAGAAATGATGCAAAAAGGAAAAAAAGAAAAAAGGACAAAAAGAATGGTATTTTCACATGAACACAATATGTTCTTAATTTTTTTTTGGAATAAAATGTTATGTACTCCACTTTACTTCCGACATAGCTGCTTTTTTTTTTATTTCGAGATCTTTAGGTATGGCTATGACCTCTGGTTTGTGAACGCCTCAATAAAATGAACATTTGGTTCGACCCCAGAGTTTTTTATATTATAAATATGATATATTGTGTTAAAAATATATTTTTTGGATGTATGGAAAATAGCCCAATAGCGTTTAAAGAAGATAAAATCATTGCTTCGTCGATTGTGCATGGGAAACAAGACCATCTTTGGATAAAAGTGTTCATGTGTTTACGTGGGGCTGTCTTATGATGTACTTATTTACAAAGTAATTGAAGACACTTGTTTTCGGGGATTGTCGTACTCCCTTGTGTCATGCATGGCATAATTGCACCAAAATACTCCACTTCCGGTTAGTGAAATCCTCAGTGCATTGAGAATCTCAAGGAGGTAGCTATCTATGGCAATCAGTTTGCAGAGTGGCGTAACAAACTCATTAAAAAGGTGAAATCCCTGACGTAAAAAGGCATTTTGTCTGTGTCTATCAATAGCGAGTTTTGTTTCTGGATTTGTGTCTGTTGAGGCCGCAAGGCACGCCAAGTCGGTATTTACATCTAGATGAAAACAACTCGAGAGCTGTGCGTGTGTGAGTGCGAGGCTACTCGGTTCATCGTTGTAATAACACAGCTGACCTCTGGAGATATCTGTCACGTTTTTAATGAGTAGCCCTCCCCCCCCCCCCCATCCCCCCTTTCTTTGACGGAATCCCCGATGCGCCTGTGGAACAAAGAGGTCCAATACACAACAGCCGTAGAGGTTGGCTATTGGGCACCGCTCAATTCGCATCATAATGCCGTTCGACACACCCCATTTGAGGTGTTCATATTACACATTTCATCGCTGCCTGACAGCGTAAACTCAACCAACGTCCTAACAACTCATTAATATTGCTCCATTTAAAAGTGGCGACAATAAAAAAATATGGGTTTGCCTATTGCTGTGGAAACCAGGCGTGTGGTATTATTTTTAGCTTCTGCATAAAAAACAGACTTCAGGTAACGATTTTACAGGAACGCCCAGCAAGTTGAGTTGCTGAATCGTCAAAAGGGTTTGTCTTTTTTTTTTCAAATCTGACGTCAACCTGTTATATCAAACAAGGACAACCGCCAACCTGAAAAGTACGTTATGTATTTTTGCGCTATTATTTAGTCTCGTTTAGGGTCACAGAAATATACTTTTTAGAAGAGATAGCATGTGTTTTCTGTGTTAAATGTCGCTAGCCTCTTTAATGCCAGCATTGTTGATAAAACAAGTATTACCGTAAAGTCGATTGTATGTTTCATGCGTAAGGGTTACGCAGGTGCAGTATTGTGGCCGCGAACTAAACCAACCACAACCCAAAAAACCATAACACTTTATAATGTTAGGACCGGTCCAAACACAGCTAAAGGGTAAACGTAATTGGATTGGATGTGTTGGGTCTAATCAGCCAGTATAAGGCTTTGTTGCATTTCTGTCACTTTTTAAAACAGTTTTGAAAGAGCATCATATATAAAAGAAAAAGATGTTACAGCCCTGGAGCTTTTAGAGTGGGCATATTTTTCGCGGATTCGCAGACTGGCGTGTGCATAATCTGGCAAACACTGAACAAGCAGTGGAGCCTGAGCATTATGTGCATATTCATTGGAATCCATAGAAAACAGTGGGACGCTGGAAAAGTAGCCTTGATATGTTGTTATTTTTAGGTGGACTACTTAGTGTTTAATTCCATCCAATGCCACTGAATGCTTCGTGTAATTAAATTAATTACTATTCCATTTTTTGAGTAGCGTTTGCAAATACGTTGTAGCAGAAAGAGTCTCGGGTGGTCTTAAAACTCTGCCTTGTTCAAGTAATAATCTCATCTGTATGGAGGTGCTTTCCTGTGGTGTTTCTCTCAACATTTCGGCATATGCTTAATGTAATTTTCAGCAGTTTTTGCTCCCGTTTAGCGGCTGTTGTTACTGTTGTTGTTGTTGCCTTTGCCATTCACAACTTAAAAGTTAAATTTATTAAAGAAACGTGCCTATGTCTATTTACGCGTAGACTAAAAAAATGTACCTATGGCTATTTTTGCCTGAAGATAACATGTGCAGTTATCTCCTGTTTTCGGGAAGCTATCGAACTAATACGTTAACATAAAAATCAAGGTTGGGAGTCGCGGCCGCATTGAATATTAGTGGTCGTTTAGAAAGTATGTACACACAGAGAGGAGGGGTGGTCTATGGCTTTGGTCTAGCAAATGTTAAGAATAGGTGACGCCATAAATTGTGCGTGTGGGGGAAGGGGAGGTGGAAAGTACGAGGGGGCAAAAGAATCCGAAAATTTCACGTACGTGCTTCTTGCGTGATTCCCTTATGACCCCGAGTTTCGACTGTACTTTTTTTATTTGAGATCTGTAGTACATGTTGTTTATCTGGCTTGGGTGTGCTCCGGACATAAAGCAGGAGGCTGTATACTTATCTAATGGTTGTATATATTAAGTGCTCACTTCCCCTAATTGCTTGCTGAGAAATGTACATTTTGTATTGTTTAAAATATACGGCATGTATATTACTTCAAGACACTGTCTTTTCTAAACTTATGCTGTGAATTATTTTGGAAAAGTCGGTAAATCCGATATACATTTCCTAATGTTGAATATATTTCACTTTGTTTTAGCGAGTTCTTACTTTTATTTGCAACTTTCCACGCCCCCCCCCCTCCCCCATAGACCTCATCTGTAATTGTTATCTTTAATTCTCTAAAGTCATAGATAAATCATTGCTTTGTCCATAGGCCACCCTGTTGTAAAAACAACAGTTGTGTAAGTTTGTTTTGATGTTTGTCTGTCTGTCTGTCTGTCTGTCTGTGTGTGCTTGTTAGAAAGGCTCTCTAGTCATACCGAAGTCATAACGAAGCAGGAAATCTCTCCTGGATTAAGCAATGACATAAGTAGTGTAACTTAGTCAAGATGGATATGCCCAATGCTGTTGTTTCAATTATAATAAGCTGATTGCTAAAGCAGACATTATTGTTATGGGTATCTCCCGTAAGATAAATGTGTATACAAGATGTGCAAAGAGGTGTAGTTCACCAGATAACGAATCAATTCTTATCTCATGTACGATGTCTGCCAGATACATTTTTAACAAAAAAACAAAAGTAACCACAGAATTCCAGACGAAAAGGTTGCTTATTTTATGCTTAAAATAACTTCTCTTTTTTTTTCCTGTAGAATGTTCTTTATCTGGTTTATACATGAAATAGAACTCCTTTGGTCTCTGCGATATATACTCACTGATACATCATACACGCAGTTCTGTTATACGATATGTACATTGGGCGCTGATCGCCAAGCTAAAGTTTTGTGTACATCACAACCAAATATATCGAATCTGAACCCCCCAAAAAGCTTTTCTTCATTAGCATCAGGCTTTCTCTTCAAAACATGGATGTTATTTTAAACGTTTTTACTCTTATTAAGATTCTTTTCTTTTTAAAATACAGTCTCACCGCTGTTAGTTGTAAATTTTAGCCCTGGTATTTTAGGTATGCCCCAACAACCAGGAAAGAATTTTATCTTTACTAAGCAATCAATGCTTTAAAAGTCCTGTGCAAACTCTTATCTGAAATTAAGCCATTAAGTCACAAGGAAAAAGATACAGATTTTTCTGTAGCCATTTAGGAGTTTTTTTTTCAACAGGGAATGGGTGTGGATGGAGGCTTGGGAGTGGGGAAAGCTTTGTGATCGGTATTGTGCAAAAGAAAGCATATCGGTGGCATACAATCACTAAAGCAGTAGTGCCCTTCCACATGCAACAGGATATACTCAATTACTACATTTTAGTAGGACACACTAGTTATTGTTTAAACCATTTTTCATGTTGTCGTTTGTGGCGACTTTCAATTAGGGCAAAACACATTTGTAAACAATCCACTGTGCATTTTACTGTTTAAAGTTCTGTTGAAAAAAAACCCGCAGATGTTGATTAAAAGGCTTTCTTCAGTTTTGTATGCGTGGTACACTGATGTTTGGGTGCACACGATGCTCCAGTTGTCGCTTAATGCACTTGCATACCTGTTTTTGTATATAGAATAAAAATCGTATTCAGGCCGTGAAGCGGGAAATAAACTTTTTTTTTCAACGCGATTCCTTTCAAAAACGTGGTAAATATATTACAAGTGTTTACACATAAAAGACACTGAATTTTAAGTCTCTCGCTAGAAAAGCCTTTAGCGGGGTTGTCTCGAGACGGTTGCTACTTTGGTAGAAATAACAGTAAATCATCTGTAGTCGAGTAGTAAAAAACCTATAGGCAATTTGACATTTACCCTAAGAACATATTTCTTCCAAAGAAAAAAGTGATTTTGTAACTATGTTTTGGAAATGTATCGTTTCTTTTAATTCAAAGGGTCTGGGATAAGACCTGTACAGAATCATATTTCATACCTTATAGAGATTTTGATTTTAACACACTTTTAGAAAATACGCTTTGGTCACAATCACACATGAAATATCTTTATTGAACTTCATGTTGGTGAGCGATCTTGTTTATTTTCGTAATGAATAAAATGACAAAATTTAACTAAAACCTACAACGAGGAGGGGTTTTTCACTACCAGGCCCGGAGTTAAATAGAGAAGGAGGATGGACTATAAAAGAGAGGACCCCCACCTAACCCTCTGCCTGCTTCATTCACGCCACTGCAGCCTGTCCTTATAAAAAAAATTAACTTAATGATTTGCGGTGATCCATCATTTTATTGAAGTTGAAGACGCAACCGACGACCCTACCACGCTATAAATGTTATAAGAAATATAGTGTTACCTAAGGACTGATCATTTATTCCTTCCAAGTCAGTAAATTTATAAAACTATAGACAGGTTTTAAGCTATAAATTTTACACTTTCAAAAAAAGAACTAAGCTTGTAAAAAAGTGAATATGCAATATACAAACTATATAAAATAATAACAGTTTGTGATTAATAGTTTCCTAATGAATGGTTGAATTAATAGTTGTTCTTTTATGCAATGTAAATTATTCTATTGAAATTATTTTTTAAATAATTAATTACCCTTCGTGTTTTAAGGCATATTTATTAATTCTTCCAAGCCATTTTAATAGCGTTAAAATATCAGGTTTTTAGAGATGAAGACAAAGCTTTAAAAATTGATGACTTGTGATATCCATCGATAAGACTACTCTGGTTTTTCATTTCGAAAGATAAATGCTGTGGTTTTAGAGCTGTAACAAAAAAAAAGCAAGAAAAAAGAAAAAAAACTAACTATTTTAAACAACAGCATTACATGACAACAACACTACATAACAACAGCACATAACACTAGCATTACATGATAATAGCATTACATGACAACAGTACTACATGACGACAACACTACATGGTAGCAGCACCACACGACAACAGCATTACATGACATGACAACAACATATAACAACAGCACTACGTGACAACACCACGCGATTATCTAGTGTGAAACGTTTATGAATCCAGTTTATGTCATTCTTGTAACAAGGACTGCAACATAAAGGCACCCTTGTTTCGAACTTACCTGTGCAGAAAGAAACTTCTGAAAGAAAGAAAGAACGAAAGAAGGAAGGAAAGAAAGAAAGAAAGACAATGAAAAAAGGGGGATGAAAGTCTTGAAAATTCAGGCCTTTATCGAAAGGAGAATATATGATGGGGCAACATGCTCTCGACTTCAGTTACAACAAGTCTATGGAGAGGGCAGTGGTGTCCCTGACTTTCCGTCTGTTTACGATGCCAGCAACATAGATGAAGAGTAGGCAAATGCAGAAGGATAGTTGCGTGACAGACCTCAGCAACTGTAAATATTTTGACAGTGTGTCGGTACGTAACTGATGTATTTTTTAATAGCGCAGATGCGCCCTGGAAAGGTAACGCTACCGAGGACACCTCACTCTACATCTTAAGGAATGGACGGGGGGCGGGGGGGGGGGGGTTAGGGTAGGGGCAGAAGACACCGCCTTCTCGGTGGTGTTTTGTTAGTTGGTTTAGTCTTGCTGGTATGCTGAACCATCTGAGGTATAATCTTTCTCGTGTTCTGTTATCTTTGTTATTATCTGTATAAGCTATCAAAACAGCAACATTTTTATGGTTATAGGTGAAACAAGTTTGTAGAAAAAAAGTGAAATTTTTTTCTTGTATGTGTGTGTTACTGCACTCGCTCACTTCAGGATTTTGAATCAAGTTTCTTCGACAAGTTCTCGGTATAGTGTGATAATAGATATCAAGGTCTTGTCTCCGAACCATTCGGAATATTGACACCATATTATTCATTGGTACAAATCACCGCAGACTCCCCCACGAGACAATCTAGGCCATTATTTTAATACACTTTTCAAAGTCGCTGTAACTGTATTTTAAAAAAAAAACTGAATTAGTTTTCAATTAATGAATGTAAAATTAAAATAACATTTGTTATTTTCACAACGCGTAGAATTACTTAGCAGGTAAGTAAACCTAGACTCATGTTAATGTCAACCTCAATAGAGCTTTAATATTGACCTTGTAGTTGAATAAATGTTTTTATTGTATCAAACGTTGTTTATCATAAGTTATACAATAGTAAGAGATTGTTATTCTTGAAAAGGAGGTGGAGTATTTCATTTTTATTATACATAAGAAGACTAGCTTTACTGGTATGTTGTTATCGGGGCATAAAATCCCTGATGTCAAATGTAACATATAGCTATTTAACACAACTACTGATGTCGTAATGTTGTACTTAAATTTTAGGATTTTCATCTTAGCGGTTATTGTAATATGACAACTGGGGTTTTGTTCGCATCGCAGGGTTGTTTCAACAATTTGTCCACAATCAATACCACACATTGTGATACATTTTTCAAAGTATTTTGCTAACTTAAATGGTCAGCATATTTTATACAGGTTGGAGAAAAACTGTGTCCCGCCGTCCCTTCCCACCTTCAGCTCATCCCCCACCCCCACCCCGGGCTTCCATGAACTGAGTTTGTGTACACATAAATACATTTTCATAATAATTTTTTGTTGTAATCGTTATTGGATTCGACTTCCAATTTTTGACATAACTGCATTTCACTTACAATTTTTTATCCCTTTACGGCAGCACTATATTCTATTTTTAGATTATTATAGTCTATAGTCAGATCATTAAATTCTATAGTTAGATTATTAGATTATTTAGTTGGATGACGTGTGGTTTTCTCTTTCTATGCTGTATCATAGAATATAAATATTTATTTATATTCTATGGATATGTACATCCTTAGAGATAAAAATGTGATAGGCGGATACAAAAGGGTTACGCCCTGCCCACCACCGGTCTGAACCCCCTCCTTTCATCCACAATTTCAGACTTCAGAAAATCTGTGATCCTCGCACAGATAATAAAAAAAAAAAAACAGCGACTCATAAGTTTTCTATGGCCTTGCCGTTAATGTGCAAGATAAACGCGAGATAAAGGTATAGACGTTACATACACCAAAAAGCCTTGAATAATCTTCAACCATACATGGTACTAAATTTGTTCACAAAAATATAGGTGATAGATCAAAGCTTAATGATGACTATTAGATTTGTGAAGGATGCGCGGCTTTGTATTGGTATATGTGGATCTTCCATTATCGCCCATTTTATAATTTTCCAATCTTTGGTGGTACCTGAGGGCATAAGTCCTTTTAGCTTTTGCCCCATGTGTGCGTGCGTAACTCAGAATGCGTCCGATTAGAATGTGTCTCGTGAATATCAAAAGATGGTGTGCTTTTTTCACCTTGAGTTGTAGAGAAAACGTATAAATGGTGTGATTAGCAAGTAAGAAGATATGTAAGTTCTCAGCGATAGCCAAAAGATTTCCGGTAAAACGGAATCCCGTCAGCGAACAGCTTCTGAGTAGTGAGCACCATTTTCTTCGAATTTCTAGCTTTCATTATGAACTTCACTTCTTTTTAATGAACAACTCAGTAAATGAAAATTTACCCGTTCAGGAAGGTGTTCGTTATAAAGAGGTTTCACTGTAACACATTAGTTCATTTTTATTGCAAAAGGAATCGACGAGGGGAGGGGAGGGGAGGCGAGGGGAGGGGAGGGGGTACATAGGTGTCCTATATTAGCTTGTGTATATATTGTAATGCAGGGCGAAAAGCATTCGAGCAATTTTAACCAACATTAAACAATTATCACGGGCTTTTCCTTTTCAGTTTGGTTAAAGATGGTACAGGCTTATGTCTGTCCGTCTTTTGTTGTATTGGGGGGGGGGGGGGGTGATACATCAGATGCCTTTGACCTACAGAAAATAAGCTGGCTTTGAGAACTGGGGATATTCGGGTGTTGGAAATGCAGCATTTCTGTGTGATTTGATCGCTCTTAAGTAGATTAAGAAAAGAGTGGGTGGGATGGTGGTCCTGAAGGTGCTTTGTGAAAAATGAGGGCAAAGGGAGGGGGTGGGGGCAATTGTTTTGTGTGTGCTGGTTGTCTGTTTGAAAAGGGCTTAAGTCATTCTGATGTTCAAAAACAAAAACGCAAAGAACGTTTTTTTTTTCGAAATGTGAATAAAATTTAAGAGTCTGCCAGCAACCTACGATCGGTAAACCAAGTTTCCCTTTGTCTCTTTTACTCAAGATCTGACCTTCACTGAAGTGTCACGTGGCCATCACGTGACGGATTACATTTGTTTACTTGCCATTGACATACACCAATAATCACATTTGTGTTATCAAAATTAAACTTGATTTATGAGGCGGGCTATCTTAAGAGATATAATAATGGGCAATACCCCGATAAGGGATTCTCTGATGTGACGTGAAGAGCGTATTTTTTACAAGTTGTTCACGGTTTTCACTAACTTTGACACTCTTTGAATGACCATCAGCGACAAACCTTTATGTGTGATGTAACTTATTTACAACGCTCAGTTCCGAATATTAATGTTTTAAACCAGCTGTGATCTGAATACAGCTTTTTAAAAAGAAGAAATTGTATTAAATTGCGATTAATGAATGTATTATCCAGATGCACTTCCGTTCTTGTCCAGCAGCCGGCCGCATCGGTTCGATCGGTTGTGTATTACACCTTTTGTTCGTTAGACCACACAGTGGCCGTATACTGCCCATGCAGCTAACAGAACGTTTGAAATTTAGTTAATGAATTTGGTTTTATATTAAAACAAATTCTTGCAAAAAAGTATCTGCGTTATTTAGTTAAATTAGGTGATTTCCCTTATCAGCGTGCAGTTAACTGCACAGTTAACTTTTGTGAATACCGGGGAAGGCGTTAGTTGTAACAACAATAATTGGTAAACCCTGTCAATTTGGACACAATCTCTGTGAATTCCGGGATCGGGGATTCCTCGAAAGTAGAATGCATTAAAAGAAGGGAACAACTTCTTAAAAATCCACCCGCCTTGTGTTTATATATAACTGATAAAGCTCTCCAGAGGTCAGCTGTTTTATAACAACGCCTCCTGATAGCCAAGAACGCAAAAACATCCAAACTAAATAAAGCCAAACAAATAAATATAAATGCCCTAAGGAAAATAGTCTGGGACACCCCTGTAGAAAACGTCATTGTGACAACAACGGCACGCGTTCTAGTCCTGCACTTAATTTTACTCATTAAATTTCAAGGTAGTTTCTGAATATCTCCTTTAGAAATAATACGCCATGTGTTTGCAAATGTTAACATTAAATGAATTTGTCTGGGCATTAACAGCAGTCGTCGCCGGAAAATTGCTTTAAAGGTGTTATAACATCGATTCATTCAAATTCTAGATGGTATACGGTCATTTTACGTATTTCCGTCTTTGGTGGATGGGGGGGGGGGGGGGGGTGGATATTAAGTACGTGACTCATAAATCACCGGTTCGTTAAGCCACGACACAATGTGATATACCATTACGATGTGTTACCGCTCTATAGCTGGGTATCAGAAGGTGTTACACCGAATCGCATTTCCCTGGGGGCACGGAGAGATTTGGAGGTATCGTACAGAGATTGTCACATAAACTTACTGTGTGATATGACTGAGCTTTTAATATACTCGGTGACCAATTTACAGAAGCGGCGTTGAATTGAGAAGACTTATTTTTTCCACCTGCAGCTTTCAGTTTATGATATACGCCCACCTTTTATTGTGTTAGAACCATTTTTATGGACAGTATTGCCGGGGCTTAGGGCATTGTTGGGAAGCCTCTAGGGCAAAATGAAATTGTCACTGACCCAGTCCGCTTCATTACATGGCACTATGATCAGCTTATCCGGAAATGGTTTTCATTGCTGTTTGTCTGACAGTTCGCGCAATATTTGGAATTTCATACATAATTAAAATATCTTTGACAACATTTTTTTTACTCCATGAAGCTTCTTGTGATTTGTTTAAAAGTTTATCCTGCATTGGGAGGCTTCGGGTACTCTTAAAATCACAGTGCATGTTTAAGAAAACCTGAAAGATATTTTGGTGAAATGTCTGAGCAGATGGGGAATGGGGGGTCGGTGGTGTGATTTCGCCACTTTCTAAAAGCTGTTGTTTTTTTCTGCGCTTGCCGCTAGCTCTGTGTGGGCGTCATTAGAAACTCCCGGACATGCGCTTAATGGACATTAGAGAGGATAGAACTATGGCAAGAATGCTAAAATGACCAGACATTAAGCGTCACTTACACAAAAGAAATCGGCGTCTATGACCAGAAAAAAATGACTCAGTGGTGGTCAAGCTGGTCAACGTGACAAAATAATGTGCGTATAGCGCTGCAATAAAAAGGTCGATCTGAATTTTTAAGAATCACATTTTTTGTTGAGTTAGCAGACGTTGTCAGAAGATTTACTTGATTAACTGAAAAACAGGAAACGAGTTATTTAAGAGCCGCAACACTGTAAAAAAGTGTTTATATATATATATATATATATATATATATATATATATATATATATATATATATATATATATATATATATATATATATATATATATATATATATATATATATATATATATATATATATATATATATATGAATCCTGATGTTGCATTAGTTATTAAAAATGCTTTTAAAAATGATTGAGCTGCCTTTTATGAACATTTCCAATCGTTTTATGTCCCGGTTAGCAATAAGAGGGTCAAAGGGTGCAATTGCATTTATTATATATACAGTATATCGTGTACCAAGTGAGGTATTTGTTACCAATAAACTTCTTTGTTTCTGAGCAGCCACTCATTGCACCATGCATGTTATATTAATTGTCTGCTATCAGAATGTATAATTGGAAATGGCGGTATATAATACAGTAGTAATAAATGCATGCAATTGTTGCTGTCATAAATTTATAAAAAGCCATTGTTTGCTGCAGCATTTGAGAGTATTGAGTGGGGCCTCTTCAAGGGTGTCGTGACCCAGCACAGCAATAGCATTTTTATTAATCAAATATGGTGTGTTGTGCCTGGGGAATATTTGCACACGTGTGGACCCGGCTGACAGGTGGTCCGGATCTACAGATTAAGCATGTCCAGAATCTCGAAATTCCTGGTGATACCACAGACGGGAGTACTTGAAAATCCCGCGTGGTGATGTCATTTGCATTCAATACTCAACTATTGAAGTAGGGTTATTCTTTGAAAATCAAGGAAGATATCTGCAATGAAAAAAAAAAAAACAAACACGAAAAGTGAAGAGATGATTAATCTACATATACTTCATATTTGATTGAAATTAGGCAATAAAACAAAACCTCACACACTTGAGCTGAACAGCTCTTTTCCTCAAGCGGTTTGATCGCTTTTTGACGTGAATTTTATTATGAACCCACGACAGCCGTAAGAGCTTATTGCGCACTTTATCCGAAAGAAAATTTACAACCCAAGATTCAAGCGTGCCCAAAACTATTTGCTCTGTGATATTATACAAGCAATAAGTTTGTTCTAAAATTGCTCTAAATGGTATAATTCGTTGTAAATTTTTAAGAAGTAAAAGAAGCTGTTTCAGTCATTTTTTTTTACTTTTGATTGTTTTTTACAATAACTATATTAGATGTGTGAGTAGGCTTTATTTTTCTTTTAACTTATCTTGCATTAAACCGCTCATAAAGCAACACCTATACCAGATTAACAGTTATTTTGAATCATGTCGTTTTGAACACAAAACCACAGCCTTCCCTCAGATTCTTTACGTGACACTAATTAAAGCAACAAGTAGGAAAACATGTCTCCTTCTAATTGCTCAGGCGAATTCATGGTTTCACGAATTTTTTTTATCTGCTACTCGCACAACCTTGTTTTGAATGGAAGTAAAATACTGTATGCTTTTCTAAATACATAGTTTGAACGTTTGGTGACTCCGCGTCTCAGCATATTTTCATTTGTATGTTTTCATAACTGTAATTATGTTCTTAAGAAAACAACAAAACATAACCCTTCATGATTTCTAAATAGTTGTGTGTGTGTTTACTTTTTAATTAATTCGTAAGATTTGAAACAGAACTGTTCATTGTCCCCCTCGATTGTAAAAACATACACTAATTTATCAAACATAAGAACTTATTTCTGCAAGAGATATTATCAGATTTATAATTACTGTATAAATACACACAACACTTCAACAAACTATTCCTAAGTATTGCTTAAAAGGAAACCTATCTTCCCCGAAAAAAGGTCAGAATTTAATTTGTCACATTACAAGTTCATTACTTTCTTACACACAAACTTAGGGTTTTTGTCTGAAACTTGAAAGTATCAAATAATTTGATGACGCAGAAAGATCAATTTTATTAAATGTTTGTTCAAATAAACTGCTATTTACTCGAATTGCAAAAATTTTAATACATGCTTTTTTTTACTAATAAGGATTTTAGCAGCGTCGCCACAACACTTTAGGGTACATTTCGACACAGCCCTGCTTGAATCGTATTATGCGGCATTGAACTTGCATCGAAGCTAATAACACGGTTCATAAGAAGCCACGAATGTCTGACGTTTTTAACAAGTTTATAAACATTGCAGTACACATTTCATAACACATACAACGGTGCTAGTTTGTTGTTACTAACAGAAGATTTGGAGAGAAAACCTAAAATGTCTGTCTTTTTTGTTTGCTTTTTTTTTTTTTTGCGATAAACAAGTCATCTTCCAGACACCATGACTTTAGCTTGTGGAGTCAGTTTGTATACAAAAATATATACCTTACATTTTAAAACAAAATTTAGTGATATGGTGCAAGATTTCTAGCCATAGATCTTTCAAATATGGCACTTTTTCGCACCATTTCGGTTTGTGGTTAACTAAAAAAAATGTATCAAGAACTGGCAGTGAGTTTGATGAAGAAATTATCAAATTTCCGCAAAAAATCAGCAATAACAAGAAAACTATTATTGCAATCTTGATACATAAAAGTATGATATTAAACTTAACAATTATTTTAGTAATATTTTAGTATCACGTTACAGCCCTTTGGGGATAAATGTATATTTCAAATACTATTTGACGTCACTCAATTTTTTTGGAAAGATTAATCTTTAGATATATATTATATATAATATTCTTAAATTTCTTTGATAATTTGATCCTAATTTCATATTGAAAATGAAACTTTACTTTAGTGACTGACATGGTTTGAAAAATAAAAATTGGGAACCACGATACGTTAAACAGAAATGAATAGGGGCAATGCAGTGAATATGTACCGTAAATTACATAATGTTTTTTTTTAAAAGAGAGTTGCCTTTTTTATTCATGCAAGTCTACACCAAGATTTCACAGTCACTGTCAATCAACTCTTTCGTCCTATTCCTTGCAGTTTTTGTTGCCAAATAGGACCACCTCACAAATGATATCACTATTCAATGCCGCGCTCTCCCCTCCCCCCCCCTCCCCCTGCGCTCTCCGTTCAAGGAGCCTTCCATTGTGGAGAATCCCACAACTTGGACCATCCGCGAAGTCGGATCACTTTAGTTCAGTCCCACAGGTGGTCCTATTTCCGACGCAGTAACTTCGGAGAACCTCGGATCTTCCCGTAAAAAACCGAGCGAACTATTCAAAAACTTTGAAACTCGTTATTTACAGACACGATAATATAGTGGTACAATTACGAATAAACACCCCTGTTAAAGATAATATATGGAACCAAAGATGCTGCTGATAAGACAGTACTTCGGTTTTCCAACTTTGATGGATGGAACGTCAAACTGCACTATCTTATCTTCAAAAGTCATCATTTAATATTATCTATCCTTTAGCATATAGTATATCAATAAATGTCGTTTTGGTTACATAATGACTGACATTTACATGTGAGTTTTGTCGGGTTAAGCTGCAAAGAAAAAAAAATGCCCACCATCTTTGAAAATTGCCATGTTAGAAAAAAATCTTAAGCCATGGTCCTTTCGAATTTGAAAGCATGAGGCACTTAACACATGTACTGCGAGGTGGATGACTGGAATATTATTATTATAGTCATAAAGCTTGCGCAGACAACAAAACACTGGAATTCTACACGAGAAAATCTCAAATCTACAGAAGACTGGAGAAAAAAAACAACATTACAAAAAAAACAACATTACAAAAAAAAACAACATTACAAAAAGCCTGTTCCTGAAAAGACGCTAAAAGACGCCAAAACGAATATAACTGCAAGCTGCAAGATGAATTGGAATGGATTACCCTTCAATGATGATTATAAAAATAAATATGTGAAAAAAAATAAAGCAAATTGCAGGCTGAAATGATACCAACATTAAAGAAATGCTAAAGAATGCTGGATATTGCCTGTAATATTTAGAGAAAAGGGTGTGATTGATCCTAATTGTGATAAATGACTTTGCGGCTCGGTTTCTGCCATTTATAGCTGTAGATAGAACAACATTGACTTAATCCTGAGGTCTTGAGCCTTGTTATCCTTCCGACTCCTGTCATCAGTCATACGCCCGTCTCTCTCCACCCCCGTCTCCCCCTCCCCCCCCCCCCCCTGTGTGATACCTTACACCTTTCGATACGTTAATACATCACATTTATTACACGCTGCATCTGATGTAGTGCGCTAACTTTACAGGTCTAACTTATCTTATTTCTAAAACCACCAACATAACGTCTTTTCCATTTTCCCTCGTTACTTTCTTTGTCTTTTTTTCTGTTTGTTTTCTTTCCTTTTCTGTCTGTCCCCATATTTTTTGTTATTCAGTTTTTAGGATTTTTAGTGTAACTCCTGGCAATTTTTAAAATTATTATACGGAAATTGCCTCGTTTTCAATCGAAAATTTTTCTGTGCCGATTGCGCATGCAGCAATGAGTATGCCCCTGTAGTTAATTATGTATTTTACAATTCCGTTATCAAGCATAAAAACACTTTGTTTATACTGTATATTGTATTCAATAAACTGGATTAAAGAAATTAAAATATACATGTACACCACAGCCCAACAGCACGGACATTTGAGAGTATCTAATGAGGGACCCTCAATAATCCGGACACCTCGATCCACTCAGTCCCGCCGGTGTCTGATTTTTTTAAAGGTTTTCCTGTATTAAGAGTATCTCAGTTTCTCGGCTTTATGAATTGCAGGTTTGATTTCCTAACATTAAAAGGTGCATGACATTCTCAATTTTTCCCCAAGTTCATTTTTTAAGGTTTCCGTTTTATCGATTTACAATAGGTGTTTCAGCCACCCAAATCATAATTTATTTAAAAGCTTGCGCGTAATGTTTAACAAACTATGAAGTTTATATTTAGAGGAAACCTGGAAAACACTTCATGAATTGCTGTGTCTGATTCACACTCATGAATTTTTAAACTTAATTATTTTGTTTGGAGATTTATTCATCATTTTGTGTCAACAATTAGAAGGGTATCAGTCAATAATTAATGAGGAACACCCTTATTGTTCTCTGTCAATCCGAGCGTCGTTGTGACCTTCGCAAAACTAGAGCTGTCACGATATCCACATTTTAGTTACTCAGGAAAAACCTTTGTTTACGATGGGAACAAATGAACTCTAGTGCAGGGGTTGGACCAATCGAAAGCTTTTATACACCGTTGGATGTAAAGTTAGAGTTCTCAAAAATTCAAGCCTTGCCGAACCTATCAGCTCTTGCCAAACGACAACTCCCAGCCGGAATTTTAGGTTGCACTTCCAATATTAACAGTCCTGGGTTTGCGAATATTTCGACTCAAAGCCATCAGAATGCAATCTTTTACTGTGCTGCCCAAAACTGACACAACAATTTTGCCTTTTGTACCAATAAATTAGTTTTCTATGCTTTTCAAAGCACCGATGGAAGTGTTCTATGACCCAAAAAAATTGTCAGTTGTGGCTTTGGCATCTCACTGTGTGTCGTATCTGGTTTATTCAACATTCGCTTTGGTCTGAAATCAAAATGTATTCTCCAACTGACACGCCACTGATATGTACTCTGTTTTTGTGTGTCTGTTTGTTTGTTTGTTTATGTTCATGAGACAGATGATAACAACAGTTATTATTTTACTATTGGTATGTCAAATTTAAAACGTAGTCTTTTACTGTAGATATAAATAGATGCCTCGTTTTGTACCAAAAAACCTTTATTTGATACATATATACATACATAAATTACATGAGTAATTTTACTTAAATGTCATCCCGCAGCTTACCAACACCAGTCCGCAGCCCAGTCCCATCCCTCGTACTTGATCCACTGGGCATATGAAATAAACTTAAGTGAAAAAAAACTGGAGCCTTTTGCCATCTCTGTTTCTTGTCATATGCCATCAGTATATTAACACAATTCTGCCTTCTAAATACCCTGTTCAATAGCGCTACATGAACAAGATTTCACAATTCCCCCTCCCCCCTCCCCCTAGAATTTGTGAGCAGTATTTTTTATATTTGCTAACAGATGACGCTGTGTCCATCCGATCGCAAATATCCACAATTTTTTAGCTTCTAGCGTGACTTCGCTGATTGGTTTTTTTCGTTGCCTTTCGTTTTGAGGAGAAAACACCGACACCGTCTTTGATGCCGCAGGGGTGGGGATGGGGGCGGGGGTAGTCACCCTTTGTTGTAACAGCTTTAAAATTTAAACCACATAAATATTGAAAAAATATAAAACGCACCAAAAGAATGATCTTCACAGGAAGATTACACCGAGACAGTGACATACATCGCCATTTCCATAAGCAATAATTAACATATTTGTGACGTCATATGTATTTCTTAAAGCAATAATGTATCATTTTACAATTTGATAACCTCGACAGTTGCACCGGTCTTTGTAATCGCCTGCTTTTGAAGATATAACGCGTTCGAAGGATATCTAACTGACATACCAGTGACCACTTTTGTCAAAATATTTACAGAAGCAAACCCCGGTGGTGGTACCGATATGCTGTTCTCACTTTCTTTTAAGCCACATCTAATAATGGTTCAATTTTACTGCAGACCGCATAAGTGGTTTTCGATCAGTTCAGTGATCAATCATTTAAATCCCGATGCCGGTAAAAAAATGTGGGTGAACTGTCGGAAAGGTACAGAGATGTTAGAAGCGAAAGATTGCAACTAAAAACGAGATAGCAACGATTTTAATTCTCACACGCGGATACAAGAAAAACAATTCCATTCCAATGAAAACACATTCCCCTACACCCTCTTTGAATGTGCCGATTTGGTTAATGTAATCTATATTAATATATGTTGTACATAAAATGCAGGTTAGCTAAGTGGACATTTGGTGGATCGGTAACGCCAGGACGACAGTGCGCCCGCGCTAGAGATTGGAAATATGTGTGTAGGGGAGGGAGCAGTGTTGGTTTTAACACCATCGAGGACATTTTTGTATTAAAATTCTTGCGTTGTTGTTGGATAACAAAAAAATGTGTGTTTTTTTTTAAATTCTCTTTTCATTCTGCGGTTCAACTCTGGCTTTGGCTTAAATAAGCCAGTTTTAAGCAGCAGAATGAAAGGCACCGACGCTGGCTTAACTTAGGTCAGACCAGCATAGTTAAGCTTGGGTCAAGCCACAGTTTAAAAAGTGAATAAAAATATCACAAATGAGACCCACATGTGCCATAAATTAGCCGTTCTATGGTTTTTTTACTACTTGTCTTTCATTTTTTTTTCAGGTTTAAAACCAGCAATAACAACCATCTGGTTCAGGTCAATATGGATGACGAAATTGACTTCGTTTGTCCTTATTATCCTTCAGCTACAGAGTCCCATCATCACGAGTATTATGTCATACATAGGGTGAGTACTTGGCTCCCTTTTTTTTTTTTTTTTTTTTTTTTTTTTTTTGTTATCTTGCAATTTCTCTTGATGTTCTGCGTAAATCTTTACTGATGTTATTTTCAACTGCTTAAAAAAGAGGTTTAAAGTGTACCAAAAAAAATTTAAAAAAACAGAAAAAAACTTGAAAATATTCAGACTGTTCATTATTTTTTGGTCGTTGTTTCTTCTGGAGAGAGAAAATAGTTATCTGGTTAATTTCTTCGCAGAAGTTTACAGCCAAACACAGGTTTTAAAAAAATGATGCCATTATGTACCCTTATATGCGGTGGTAATGTACCCGTGCATATTTTCACTTCACAAGTAATTTTCGTTGGATTTTGATTTACCTTTTTTCAGGTATCTAGAAGAGCATATCAAAACTGCATTTTACACGACCAATTTGGTGACGTCACAGAAGACGAGGTGTCACCTTTGCTTATAGTGAACTGTAGCCAGCCGCACCGACGGCGGCGCTTCACGTTGCTTATATTAGAGTATAGTCCTATACCAAATGTGCCAGAATTCCGTGAAGGGGAAACATATTATTTTATAAGTGAGTACATGTCTTCGTTTTTAGCGGAAGCATATTTTAGGTTGAAGACTATCATTTTTTACAGTTCAAGAAGCTATGAAGACCAAATAAAAAAAGTGTTTTGTGAACGAAAAATTATTCGTGGCACTTACAATAAAACATAAGGAGACAATTAACGTTTTGCTTAATAAACAAATTTGTTTTCTGCAAACAATGAATTGAGTTCCTTGGCAAACAATGTACTCGTACAAGTATATATGTACTCGTGTATATATAAATATACGCATACATGAGTACATTGTTCGAATGCACAGCGTACTCCTCCAAGATATATATATATATATATATATATATATATATATATATATATATATATATAAAACTTGGACGAGTACATTGTGAACTCGATAGTTATATATTACATTAAAACCCCACTCCGGACAAGCCTGTATAATTCGGACAACTCCCTAATCCGGACAGATTTTTTAGTCCCTTTTAATTTCTCATTGGACAAAATTTGCCAGTCCCAACGTTGTCCGGATTAACCAGGTTTTACTGTACGTGTATTTATATATATGCATTTTGCTTACAGCCACGTCGACAGGTTACCGAGAAGGGCTAGACAATTCTCACCACGGTGCTTGCCATTATAAAAATATGAAGTTAACTATAGAAGTGTGTTGTAAAGGTAAGGGATCGTACCGAAAGCTGAAGTAGCCCTGTGCTTGCCTCCAAATTTTAAACTGTTTCAACCACTGATTTGCCATTGTTATAAACAGCTGACCTCTGATGACATCTATCTGTTGTGTATAAACACAGAGCGGATGGATATTTTTTAAAAATATCTCCTTTCTTTATGAATACTATTTTCACGGAATTCCCAGTGGGTCTGCGAAGTAATAAGGTATTATACACAACAGACCAAACGGCCGTCGAGGTTGGCTGTTAGACAACAACGATGATTTGCAGCTTAAAGCATGTAGAACACAGGAATGACTTTAATTCACCCATATAGTCTTGCGTTCTGTATGTATTTACTTAATGGACTTTGATTTGATTCTTTTGCGCTTTTTTCAACTATGGCTTCGGTGAATGGGAGGTTATTTGTTGCTAATAGGAAATGGTTTATCTTAATGCTTACAGTAAAAAAAAATCGTTTTTCTATCTCACAAGCGTAATTTTCAAGAAAATTGGCACATTGCTGCAAAATTGAAGGCACAAGTTATTGTGACAGCATGCTTTATTACGTTATTGACAGCCCATTTCGAATGATTGAAAAAAAACTTCATAATTAAAATGCAACATGGTCATTAAATGGCAGAGAAATGTCGTCTCCGAAATTGTCTCCAGGTTTACATGACACTTCTATAAAAATACGTCTTGTTGCTGTGCACTATTTTTTGTGCTCATCTTTACTAATCCTTTTGCGTTTATTGGCTTTAAATTGCATAATTTCCAGTTGCACCACCTTAAACTTTTATGTTAATTTTTGTTTGTAATTGTTCTTTTCGCCGATATTTTTTCAACGAATCTAGTTTTAGCTTATCCTATCAGGCTTGATGTTGTTGAAATGATATCTAAAGTACATGTGCACTTTTTTACCCTATTGTTATTTATTTTGTGCTTTAGAACCACATTTTTTCAGCACGCATGGCCTGGTGCACTTTGTTTTGTTTTAGCTTCAAACCCCAGCAGTACCGAATCAAGCGTAGCGACTTCGAACCCCCCTTACCCCGGAAGTACAGACACTCGTTTACTATCTACTTTACTTTCTCGAGGTAAGGATAGAGAGAACAAAAACCTTTAGGATAAATTTTATGCTTGAATGAGCTTTCGATGCTGCCACGAAACTTTGGTAAGCGGCGAGCCACGAACAACTTAATATCATTTTGCGACAAAAATTTGTTGAACCTGAAAAACTTGTTGAACAGGACATGGGGAAAGTTTGTTAACATAAAGGCACATCATATTATCACAAAATTTGCGTCGGTAGTTTTAACTTACCTTTGGCGGAGACGATTTCACTTACAAAGACAAGAATAAAATAACAAACTGCCAGAGAAACTGGCTAAGTTCCCCGACAAATATTTGCTTATCAGTTCACAAATTACCTGTACTTAAAATATTTAATAGTCGATAAACAAATGTTGGCCTGAGCGTGTTAACAAATTCGCTCATGCGCTCAAAGATCGTTTATATTTGTAAACTTCAACTGGGTCACTGTCCTTGGACCGATCTGCCTCGTTTACAATTGACTCTTATTAGAAATGTCGACAGACGGACAAACGGACCAACCAGAAACTATAGTCCTCAATTCCGCGCTGAAATTCGTTTCGCGCTGAAATTGGTAAAGTGGTTGACACAGTTACTGTAAGAGAAACGATCCGACGTAGGACAACCACAGAATGCTCTGAGAATAGAAATGCCTTTATAAACATTGTGCAGGCCCGCGTGTACACGCGTATAGACGCTGAGAAAACAACGTTGTGTAGACGTTGTATAGACGTCGAGAAAACGACGTAGTAGAGACGTGGTATAGACATCAAGAAAACACCGTTGTGTAGATGTGATATAGACGTCGGGGAAAACGTCGCTCTGCAGACTTGGCATAGATGTCGCGAAAAGGAAGTTGTGTAGACGTGATATACACTTCAAGAAAACCGCATAGACGCGGCATTGGCATCGAGAAAACGAGGCGGAGGCGTATGTATCTACAGTCTATTCCATAGGAAAACACATTTTCAACGCCTAGTTTTGACATCAAGTAAACTTTTAAACAAATATGTCGGTCAAACTTTGTTCTATGATCGCGCTGAAGAAACAATAAGAACGAAAAGTAGCTTATAGATAGTTTGGAATATGGTCGTACGACGACGAGATCTGCAATAGACGCTAAGTTTCGTCAAATATTATTACGATTGCACAGAAATGCTTCCAGAAAAACTTCCGAAATCAGCATCCCATACTGTACATAAGTAATTTTAATGCAATTATTCCAAATCAGTGAAAAATGCTGTTACTTCGCCAAAATTAATCGGTGTGATATGTATCTGTCAGGACCCCCGCGCGTATCTCTCATCCACCGCACACCTCTGTCATAGCGCCTGCACATACGTGCCTGGGCGCCTACACATATCGCTCATATCTGCATATTTCTGCCAGAGCACCTGCTCCTTCGCTTATAGCAACTGAGTATTTCTGCGCACGCTATCAGAAATCCTTCTGTGCACGCTGTCAGATCTTTCTTTGCACGCTGTCAGAAATCCTTCTGTGCACGCTGTCAGATCTTTCTTTGCACGCTGTCAGAAATCCTTCTGTGCGCGCTGTCACATCCTTCTTTGCATGCTGCAGAAACCCTTAAGTGCACTCCAGTGCACGCTGTCAGAAAAATCTTTCTGTATACGCTGCTATATTGTACTTTTGTGCACTTGCCTCCCACAGTTCACGATTCTGTTTCAGCGGTATGTTTCTGCAGTGATGAAAAAAATAAATATAATACTGATAATACTAAGCCATAAATATTTAAAAGTATTAAATATATTTTTCTGTATTTTAATGATTGTAGATTGTTCTATATTAAATGTATGTATCCGCACCTCAACTCAATACTATGTAAGCAAAAGAGACCTTGCTTGTTGTTCACATTTAACATCTTTTGCAATATGTATAATTGGTGACATTTAATGGGGCTCGAAATTTTTCATAAAATCCTGTTTTGAATTAGGTCGATATGAAAGATTAATGCTTAAAGTGACATAAACACAATATTCACTTGCGAAACTAAATTTAAGCAACAACGAAATCCCTTGCATTTTTTATGATTCTGAATGGAAATTGTTTAACGTGGCTATTTGCAATTTGTACACACAAACCCAAGTTGAAAAATATGTGTTTGTTTAAATGCACGTTTAGACGATGTTGTCGGTGTTTTTTGCAGCCCCTACCCCACCTACTACCACGTTATCCACAAGTACCATCACCCGTAGAATTATAACCTCCAGTACCAGTAATGTAAGGTGGCGGACAACGCAGAAACCTACTCGGAAATTTACAGGTAAAATCAGTTTATTCATAGCCCATAATATTTCGACCTGTATTTAAGATCAGCGTATGAATGCATGGGAATTTTTATTAACCATTATTAACGGGCATACTTACGGACTGAAAATGTAAGGTGTTGTATATGCGTGCATTGTGTAGTGTCATATGAAAACTGTTGTATAAAAGAACACATTTGCTGTCTCGTGTCTGATAAAGCTTTAGAAATGGGCGAGTATAGTGAGCAGTAAACTCTGTACAGAAAGTGTCTATGAAAAACGTAATACTCAGTTTTGCGTGGTGTGCTTTTATCAAATATTACATCTTCCATTTTGTTCGCTTTTTTCTCCAAAGAAGCTTATGACATACGGCCGACATATTCTGAGAAATGCTGTCGAACTGTTAAACTGGAAAACAAAATATATCATTTATTTTCCCCAAGTATTTTTTACTTTTGTTTGTATTATAATGCACAATTTTATATGTTCTTTCAGATCCTATATTTCCATCTACAGTTAAATCAGATGACACCGATAAAGACCGGGGTCAAAATGAAGTTATTCCTCCGCATAAAGACTCCCAAACAAGTGGCGCGCATAGAAAACATAGACAGTCTCATCTCTTTGTGCTTGTAGCTGGACTACTTTTAAGCACAGTATTATTGCTACGCCAGAGCTAGCATACAAACACCATAGTTGAATAGATTAAGTGTGTGCGCATGTGTGTGTGTATGAATGAGCTAGCGTGAGGATGCTTGGTCGAGTATTTGGATGATTTCATACAGTGTATTTCACTGATCGTCATAGATCATTGCGTCAATAGCTCAAATTTGATACTTGCTTTAAATTTATACAATTCATATCATTGCCTTGAATCCTTTAACGTTAAAAAAGTAGTTATTCTGTTCATTGTGTAGCATTTATCGGATTTGCAAGCCGCAATACCAGTAGCCCAAGTTTTTTAATGACAGTCACATTGTCATATATTGCTGTTAAGGCCGCAGTAGTGTGCACTGCAACGCATTTGAGTAAGTGATAATATTATCTAAATTTTTGCGAAATGTATACAGACATCCTCATGCAACAGGCAATAATTAAAGAACGTTGTTGAACTGGATCGTTGTTGCCCATCAACCAACCTCTGCGATGGTTCTGTCTGTTGTGTATTTGACCTTTTTGGTCCACAGACTCAGCAGGAATTCTGCAAAAAACAGTACCCATTAAAAGAAAGGGGCTACTCTTAAAAAAAATCACTCGCTTTGTGTTTATACATAACAGATAGATTTGTCCAGAGGTTAGATATTTTACAAGAACGGACATGGATGTTTGTCCTTTACAATGCATTACACGCAATTTCACATTTTAAACTAAACGTCAATTGTATGTGAAGAACGTTCACAAAAGTTGTTTTGATGGTTCCCCTTATAAATTATAAAGTTTAGTGTCAAAACATAGTAAGAAGCCTTTATAGTAACGTTGATACTTGATCTACACTGAGAGCTTTTAAGAGGATAAAACGGTTTTTCAAAGAAAATGCAAGATGGTTAAATGACAGATTTTTCCAATTATTCTGACCTTTAATTGCATCGAAGCAATTTCACCTAGATTGAGAAATGTTACAGATCTCAATTCCCAAGTCCACTCATAGAAAAATTACACTAGTGGCTAGCGTAACATCATTAGTTTAATTTATAATACTTCTTTCCTTATTTTATTGTGTTCTGTTGCAGTGTAATTATTACATATGCGTTTTTAAATCTCATGACATTCCAAATACAGTGCACATAATATTGTTTATTTTCATACCCATGCTATAACAACCCATGTATTGATAAAGAGGGAGACCTTCAAGTGATTTAAACACTGTTTTATCACGCGATCGTCTGTATAAATTAACATATGTAAATTAGGAGGCTAAAAGAGTCTGAAAGATTCTTCAATGATTGGTGAATAATATGATATTGTGACGTGATGTGTATCAAGTAAAAGCAAAGAGGTTGTGATATTAAATGTGATAGATGTTGTACATCGACTGTGAACTTTGGAAGTTGTACACACTGTGTACCAATAAACTATTTTATCTAGGTTTCATTGCGTCCTGCACATTCAAAGAAACAATCTATTGTCAAAACTTTTGTTAATGCGTGTTTATGATTAGCATTCTGATTGTACGAGGCAAAAAATATATAAATATAAAGTGGCAACATTTTTTGCAATAGCACGTTTTGGGGGACTTACTGAAATAATAAGAAAACTAATTCCAATCCCATTGTATCTACAGTTAGACTATTCTACAAAAACAGATGGAGAGCAAAAAGTGCAGTTTGCGATAGAACAGCACTACTTTGACGTCGTAATTTTTGTTTCATAATATATACTAAATTAATAAAAATACATTGTTAACATATGAATGAGCACCAACACCAATAAGCCTTCTGCCAGGATAATGTCATGCTCTCCTGACTGCGCGCACAAATACTCGCAACAACTTATTGCAGCCAAATGTCTCAGCATATTGTTTCGTGTGCTGTTTAGTTTTTATGGCTATTGCTCATTTTATAGCTCAGGGATAGCCATTTTCTGTAAAAACAAGAGCAATATAGGTTCATCATCGAATTTCGGCATTATGAAGAATTTCCAAAGCAAAAATGATACATATTAAAGCAGAAACAAAGAATCATACCCTCTTCAAAAAAGCCTTAATATTATCGCACGTTCGCCTTGAGCTAAACCTTACCTTTGGGTAATGTTTTTTGGCTTCTTGGTCTATCTTTTAAAAGAACAAAATAGTTTGTTTAGCTTTTACAAACATGAATTTAACACCGTTGTTAGAAACTGGATGCATTTTAAGCAGAACAAATATCAATTTATGCAAAACGTTAAATCTAATGGCTTGTCATTTTATTTTGCTTTTAAAATCTACACATTTAAATATGACCAAATGTGGTTTACATTTAGACACTGAGCTACAAAAGGTCTGGCTAAAGATTGTTTCATAGGGTGTGTAGGATTGCTTTGCTAGATGTTCACTGTACAACGTAAAATCTTGAAAGCAAATACAGATATTACAGTATATTCAAGGAAGCATAACATGTTTTATATTACATACTTTGAAGCATACTATTTATGTTGCATTGACAATGAAACACTTTTTCTGTGTGCTTGTAAAATGCATAGGTAATGTCGGCGACATTACAAAGCGAAAATAAGAACGGTTGTCATTAAAATGTTGTTAAAATATGTTTAAAAGAGAACGTTTATGAAAACAAAAATTCTAACTTGACAAGAATATATTATGCTTGTGCTTAAGGGTAACATAACCCACATTTATGCATGGACAGTATTAACTATTTGCATTAAATGTGCTAAACCTCGGGTTTTGACATGAGACAGTAGTTGATAAAATGAAATACAGCTGATACTTTTAAACGAGTTAGAGTGAGGAAAAAGAAAAAGGGTAATGGCAATTGCTTTGGCAATTACGATTGTTTTGCTGGCGAAACACAGAATAGTCAGACACAGATCACACGTTGTTTAATGGGCATAGGATGTATTTTATTCTTGCTACTTACTCATTAATTTTGAGTGAAAAAGAATACTTATAGCAAAACACGTTACTAAGTATTGAAGCTGGTAATGAATTTATATATTAGAGTAATATACATTTAAATACATGTGCATAACTTATGAACGGTAAGATTTAAATTGAAGCAGTGTTCAGTGACTAGTCATTTAGCTACTTGTAGAATACAATGTTACAACCACACGAGCTGGTATGAATGGATAAAAATCCTTTTCCTATCAGTTTTAAGGGAGGATTTTCTGAGAAGTCAGAAGACGTGATTTCTTCTACATTTATAATATCTTTGCCTTGTTCGCTGTTAGTATTTACCCATCATATGCACTGCAAATTACTGTTTCCATTGTACGCGCACTGGTAATCATGAAGGAAAGATATTGAATAGCTGAGGTAGCCTGTGTCACAGATTTACAACTGTGTGTATAGTTGCGATTCTTGTCGACTGCTATTACAATTTATCCCCATGGTGGTAGCTGTTTTCAGAAGCATAACGGGTATTATATTGGAGTGATATTTTCCCCGTATCTCACTGCGATTTTTAGTATAGCAATTTCCTGGCAACGTATCAAGTGTGTTGAGTAGACACGTAGTACAATCAACCATTTTAAGGCATTTTTGGGCTGTTTTATGGGATAAATGAAAAACACCTAGAAGGATGCACTGGTGTTGCTTTTTTCACCGGAAATCACGGCAAAGCAAAACACCTTTGGTATATCACATTTATGTAGATTTCATAGTCTATTCTAACTAAGTCATATTATACAGAATTTTGCCTTGCTTTACGCTTTCTGTTCGTTCCTTCCTCTGTTCTTCCTCTGTTCTAAAGCAACAGTACGTGAGGTGTAATTGGCCTTTTTATTTTATACTGTGGTCAAAGGAGCTTGGAGTCTCTCGTACAAATCGGTTACCTTGCGTGTCCGTGATCTTATGAAGCTTTTCTACGCTAAATGCAGAGCGCTCTTTAAACAGGGTCACCCTTGTAAAATTTACTCCCTCCCCCAAACACGCAGTGTCACATTTAATTGAAAGAAAAACTGTTTTTCTCATGTACTAATGTAGCTTGGTTATAATTGGACAGACTAACCCCACTTTTTCTTGAGGGCAGTTACGAGTGCGGAACCCACCCTTAATGTGAAACGCTGGGTATTGAAAGCACATTCCCTTCGTTTTAACGAAAATGGCACTCCCCATCTGGCCCCAAGCCCTCTCATTTCACTCTTTTTGAAAGGGTAAAGCATATACCCCCAAGTGGCTCCTGTAGGGGTATGATTTAGAAATAATTTCATGGAAATGGTGTTAATCCCAAGTATAAACACGGGATGAATCCGTAATATAAATGTATATATGTACATAATTATTTTGTGATACGCAACGCAATCTTAATGTTTTTGCCACGATGTGATGAATTATGAAGAATAAAGCTCATAAAACCTGAGAATCGCCCTGTATTTTCCTGCTATAAATACGTATTTTTAAATAAAATTAAATACAATTACTTAAAATATTGCTGTAGTTATGGTTGCAAGATTTAGCGCAATTAAAGGTGTGGAACAACCAGTTACCAGTAACTCGTACAGATTACCCATGATGTGCCAGTTATGCCCGGTCAATTCATGAAATGAATCTTAAAACAAAGCATTACAAAAGGCTTTCTCTATGCATCAAGCATTATAATTCTTTATACTCAATTTTACGTCTTCTGTAAAGAAACGTAAAAAACCGGTGGGAATTACTTGTAAAATGCGTATACATTTTTACGTGGGAAAATATTTGTATTTTATGCGCATTATTGATGAGCAAAATGGCCAAAATACACGTATATTGCACCTAGCTTTCCCATTTTGCCCCAGTATTTTACACGTGTAACATCCACTAAAATTTTGTCGGGTTTAGCCTTTTTTGTAATAGTTTGCAATATCCTTGAGGATGCGCATTTATAGCATAGAAAACTGCAATTTAAAGCTAGCTTTATAAATACATAACTCGACATCAAAAATTAAATTCATAATATCGAAATTTAAATTTGTGAGAGCACTAATTTAATTCTTTAGATCACTTTTTTATTTATGTTAACAACAGGTCTTAATATATCATATCAATAATTCAATTAGTGATGTCAATAATTCAATTTCAGTTCTTGTTGCATTTGATCTATAACTTGTACGACGAATATACCTATTTTCAAAAACTCTTCTAGATGCGTAACACCCGAATTTTAATATAGTGCTTGTTAGGTTCAACTGCTGTTTTGCATTGCGAGTAAGAATGTGCGTGGATATTGTGCCCAGCCCTAAAAGCAAAGTCAGTACAAACAGAAAGTTATCGATTTTGACAAAATATGAATTTGGTAGAAGACCTTCTGGATGACCATTGCCATCCAATTTCGAAGTAATTAGACCGTGTTGTAGAACAAGCAGCATTTATCTTTTCATGAAATTTATCCAGTGTTTTTAACAATATTCTGGCCAGTTATGGCCATACTACAATCTCTCTGACGAACTAGCTGAAATCAGTCTGAATGAATTTTAAAAACTATTTAACCGTAACTGAAGTAAACAAGCATTTTTGTGTTGTTTTCAAAATGGACCATTTTGGGCCAACATTTCGGTCACTTTTAGCCAAACCGCTAAACAAAATGGAAATGTGGCTGAGCAGCTTATATTGTACTTTTCTGTTAAACATTTAAGCTACTCGTGTGCCTGTGTCAACATGTATGGGCGCATAGCGGTCAATCAAACATGAATCGGCACTTTGCCTCTGCATTTATTTCAATGTAAGAGAATTATCATAAAAATATTATCATTAAAATTAGGTATAATATAAAACATGTGATATCAGGCTTATTTAAAGTATAATGAACAGTAAGGAAACGGTTGGATTCTATGCTAGTCCTGCACCTTCTATTTCTTTTATTTTTCCTTTAGTTATTTTTTTTTTGCTGTAAGGGTCATAATCGAAATGCGTCCGTAGTACCAGTAATATGGACATACTTTTAAAATGGATAAAGGATTGTGGACAAAACATGATCAAGATATAGTCTTTGTGCCATACAACCCGTTAAAATTGAAACAAAACTAAAATACCAACCCTTTAATATTCAATAAAATATGATCTAAGTGCTTCGCAGATAAGTGCTATGCTTTTATAACAGCCAAAGTGTAGTTGGAAGGAACACAATATGTTTTTTCATATGTCAGTTGTAAGAAATATGCTTGAAATGTCGGGTTATCCGCGTTATAGTTGTGGCCAGCCTCTTCAGCTTAATTTTCTTGTTGAAAGGTTTGGTCATGCTGAAATATCAAGGTCTCTCAACATAAGCTCAGTTTTGTCCAACGCCAGATCCTTTCATTGCTAATCGTGACATTATGTTGAACCTAAACCTTTGACACATTGTACCATAACCAATGCAGCCATCCCGTCCAGGCATTGGAATCCAGAGTGAGATTCTTACTATGGATTCCGTTTTTTAAACACTATTTCCTCAACAATGAAAACTCATTGCGGTCAAATGTATTTGAGGACAATGGAGATTTAAAAAATTACAGAACTTGGTTACAAATAGAAAGATTAATATGAACTTCTCCACATTTATGAGTGGATCCTTTTCTACAAGATTTCATCGTATAAATCTGGATGAACCTTATGTGTGACCCATTTCTTAACGTTTCAACCTTGCCTTGCTTCGATAAATGAGAAACGATATGGCCATACATGTCATGTGATCGAAGACAATAGGGTATGAGCATCAACGAAAGCCCTAACTACTGCTCCTATAGACTGCGAGTTTTTAACCCTGCGCCAGTGACTGTTGGAGAATTTGAACGTAATGAGGAATGATGGTTCCAGATAGTGAAGATTTACGAGCTGCTTACGGACCATTCCCAGCAGCTGACGAATTTTTCCACCATCGACAAGACAACTGTGAAAAATGAATCCAAGTTCATCTATGGCTGCATTTATAGCAAGGCGAAACAACAATAAAAAGCTATAAACTTGAAACGTCATTTTAAAGACATGGGCCAAAAACAAATTGCAATAGCGAAGCAGAAACGACAAAGACACAAATGAAAAATCTCGCCTTGAATTAGAACTCCAGCGAACTAATAAAATGCTTGTATTCCTAATACAGTTATATGGCATTGGTTCAATGAATGTTGTGCAAAGTCGAGAAAGTACTAAACGTATTCTGTATCAATCAAACTTGATCCGTTGTTTTAGCGACGCCGGGTACCAGATTTCCACATATATTAATGGCCCTTGCAATAAATATCCTGCTAAAAGAGATACTGCTATGCTTTATACTAAGGATATTTTCATTTCTAAAACCGGTTCGTTCTTCGAATAAATTTATTTACACTGAAGCAGAACTTCTGCCAGCGCATGGTTTAATAATGTGTGAAAGAGTCACGTGGAACATTTTTAGTAAATTGAGTTTTGATCTTTTAATTACTTTGTCTGGAGCAGTGAGATATTACAGCAGCTCCAACCAGGACTTGTTTATGCCCTTGTTTACTGGGAGCTGTTGCTTAAATAATCCTGTTCTTGACGAAAAGAAAATGTCAACGCCTCAGAGGATATGGACTGTTGTCATTTCTCGATCATTAGCGTTGCTTTACTGCAGCGGCATTTCTAGGCAGGAACGGTCAGAATTAGATCCGTTGCCATGGACATCGAAAACGCTATTTTCTTTCTAAATCGAGAGCCGTACTGTGAGACACTGTGTTGGCCGGGAGATGGCTCAGATATAAGCCCTAGACACGCCTTGATTTTACATGATGGATAAAACTGAATAAAATGATTGAAACACTTATTTCGTCTATTCATTGTCGCGCAAGTTTAACAAATATTGTTATATCAGGCTAGATAGTTTTCTGCGCAATGAAGTTTTTACCCGGGAACACATTTTCAAAAATTTATGTAAAAAACAGCAAGTAGGTCGGAAGTGCTGATGGAGGAGGGTGTGGTGGGATAAACATCGCAATACGTTTTCCATGTACTTTCATCAACTGATGTACAATAACTAGAACAGCAAATTCAGTAAAGCAAGACATGCCCCTTCCCCAGTTTTAGCGTATTGATCGTAAGATCAGTATTCCCTACATCCCGATCCATTACAATGCGTCTGTATCCGTACTTCTTGATGATTCCACCAAAGAATGGAAAGAAAATGATACCTCTAACTTTGGACTACGCTTAAAAGTTTAAAGTAATCCACATGAAACTACTTGCAGTTACTAGTTTGAAAAAACGGCGGCATGATGCACTTGTCGTGGATTCGGTAATAATAATTTCATACAAATTGGAGTGGTCTTCTAAAAGAATTAAGTATTATAGACGCTATGGATCATGCTGAAACTGCACTAGGATTACAGGAATACGCTTGACATAATGAGATGCATCTAATTCGGCTATGTACTGGTTGTGAGAACAGCTGTCGAATTTTCTCGTTGGATTCCTGATGAAGACAACGTCAGTACTGTGTGTTGTTTGATGTGATATTCAGTCGTTTGCGTTACATCGCTTGGTGGAAAATGGCAACAAGATTTGGTTCTGTAATGGCATACAAAAATCCGATTTTAATCAGGGAAATTCCGTGTGACAGCTCATAAGTGGGTCAGTGGGTACACTCGGAGTCACCCCCATTCCCTTGCCTTCTTTTAGGTTAAGGTATTTCATTTCTGCAAACCTGTTTAAACGTATTCACATCATTCTCTAACTATTGGTCCAAGAGTAGCCAGTCTATATTTACTGGCCACTAAATTCTATTTTTAATTAATTTGTTGAATTTATATATTTCTCTGTAAGATAAACATTTGAAACTCACCTCCGGGTAGGTATGGGCATTATTAATTTAATTTGTATTGCAGATTAGTGTTATCTTATCAGTTGATGTCACAGACAAACACTATTCACACCTCGATGTGCCTTTGAGAGTCCCGTATTTATTGGCCGCATCAAAAATGATTTGATCGACAATGAATAAAGACAGGCACATGTGTTTTGAATGCAAGGAAAGTACCAATACACCTAAATTAGCGGTAGTCAAAAAGACACACGAGGTTCACTTCCGGTACAGTTGTTGGTGAAAAAATTAAGATGTTAAAATCAAGGAGTATCCATGATACATCTTTTGAATCTAAAATTTTTGTGTGAAGATATTAATACAAAACCAATATGCCGAGCAATAGTCAACAAAATACAGTCAAAAAAGAAACGCAGAAACTCCTGCGAGTGCAAAAAAATGTGCAGAAAAAAGCCACGAAAAATGGCGTGGAGGACATTGCTAAAAGCTTAAATCTGAAATTTGACGATAGTAAGGAGAGTGAATTGGATAGTAAGAATGTTGTCGGAGAAGTTGTGAAGCAAGCGATGGAGGTGATGCTGTCTTTAATTGACAAGATGGTGGAATCTGCCTGAGAAAGAATGACTAAAAATGCAAATGTGGGAGGAAATCGAGTCTTCTACAATGGTGCTGTATTAACTGAACAAAATGAAACAAAGTTCGAAATTTAACATCATCAGGATTACAGGAGTTGAGGAAAATATTGCTAATAGTGATATCGATGTGAAAAAGTTTGTCAAAGATCTGACCTCCAATGCAGTCTGTGGTGTTTCTGACAGTGATTTTCGAGCCTACCGTGCAGGTAAGAAAGAGGACGGTAAATCTAGACCAATAATGGTTGAAAAAAAAAAACAATTTCATGAGAAACAACCGCAAAATGTCGACCGTTCTTCGTGAGAATAAATGGTACATTAATGAAGATCTGACAAAACCCGTCTCGCACTGCTCAAAACGGTTAAGTAAAAGTATCGTTCTATGGAGTTACTATGTTTTACAACACCAACAAAAACCTTAGAGCGAGTACACACCCCGGCTGACCTAACCAAATACGGTTTCAATCAAGAGGTACGCGAAATCTGTGTGAAAGCCTATAGGTTGGAATAGGTTCTGTCGGACACATCGGATTTGTATGTTATTAAAACTGGTGCCGGTTTTGAACTCGATTCAGATCATGAATTGAACTGTGAGTATCGTAATGTATTTTGTGTAAAACATAGCACGGCAAACAGTATTACATGTTATTCTGAACATAACTACAGCACTCAAGACTATATTAGACTTAAAAGTATTAATGTTTGTGGCTTCAGAAACAAGCTTGTGTTTCCTTATTTTTTGAACTGCTAAGTGGCCATGATTTTGTGGGTATTACTGAAACCAAACTGGACAGATATGATACTCTAGAAGTAAATAATGTTTCACTCATACTCAATAATTGTGACAAATTTCGACATAAAAGCGGAGGAATAGCCCTTGCTTATAATAATAAACATGCGATTTCTAATGAGGATACCATCTTTGCCAGGAACGCAATATTAGTCAAACGTTCAGAACGTATCTTTGGCTGTAATGTTTTGCTAGTCTGTGTTTACATTGAACCAGAGGAATCTGTGTATGCACGAGAAGGTTGTTTTGACGAACTCGAATTAACAATATTTGAAAAAAGAGACGGGTACGAATTGTGTGTTATGGTGGATTTTAATACACGGTCTGCATAGGACAATGAAGGACTACATTGAACCAGACAAAACAATGAAAATATCTCCGGTATAGTCAGTGATTTACATCTATTATCCCTATGGGGTATAGACATTACTCGCCACTCCATGTACCACAGTACCACAGTACTCCATGTACCACAAATAACCATGGCTATAGACTCATTCAGGTGTGTAAAAGCTTCCGGATTTTAATGCTAAATGGCAGAAGTGGAAAAAAACTATGGAACTCTAGATTATTACATTAAAAAACACATGATGTGAACTCTGAATATATTGGCTTTATTTCTGATAGTATTGTAAACGTACTCAAGGAGAGTGCCTTCTCAGCCGGGTGTTTTTGGAATGGCCGCAATCGTCCGCATAGACATAAAACTGATGTTAAGCCTTGGTTCGACGATAATTGTGTAGTTAAACGCAAGCATTTTGATAAGGCTAAAAATGTATTCATGCTGGATACCACATCGGAAAAGAGAGGTGTCAAGGCAGCTGAGAGCAGAGAGTATAAACAAACAGTTAAAAAGGCCTATTATCACAGAAAGTTTAATAAAAGTCTCAAGAATCTGAGAAGCACCCACCTAAAAAAGGACACTGGAATATACTAAATGAAAGCAAAGCAAAAAGTCCTATTAAAGTGCCGATAGATAACTTTGTTGATCATTTCAAAAACTTGGTAACTGTTATCTAGTTCAGGACCCTGAAGGTTTCAATATAAATGATGTAAAGTTTATACAAAATCCACTATTAGACTGTAATTTTTCAAGAAGGACGTGCAGAAATGTGTTATGAAGCTGAAAAAGGGTAAATCTCCTGGATGTGACCAGGTACTTAACGAATTTTAAAAGTGTTGTATGCCGAAAATTGTGAATGTTTTCACCAAATTGTTCAATCTTGTTTTAAGCACTGGAAAGATTTCCAAAGATTGGTCAGTAGGTTATATTCAGCCAATATATAAAAACAAAGGTGACAAAGCTAATCTTGACGTTTATAGGGGGATTACTTTACTCAGTTGTATGGGTAAATTATTTACTTCCCTACTCATGAGAGAGTAGCTAATTATCTTGAAGAAAATAAAGTGTTCGGCGAGGAATAAGCGGGTTTCAGGGCGGGATATAGCACAACGGATCATATATTTGAGTTAGATGCTTTAATTAAACTGTACATATCAAGTGATAAAAATTCTACTGTGAGTTAATTGGTTATAAAAAGGCCTTTGACTCCGTTGACAGACTGTATTTATAGCAAATATTGTGAGCAAATGGAATAGGTAGAATATTTCTTAATGTGATATATAACATTTATCAGCATGCAAAGTCTGCTATTAAGTCAAATGGTGAAATCTCCTCATGCTATTATACACCGATGTCACTGTATGTTCGCTGAAATCGAGGCTGAGTTACAACGGCATTAGATAGTATGTACCAGTATTGTCGAGACTGGAACCTGACTGTTAACGCACAGAAAACTAAAATTGTCATTTTCTCGCTTGGTCACTAAGAAGAAAACCAGTGTTTGTACATAGTAATTCTGTTTTAGATATAGAACATAATTTTGTGTATTTGGGAGTTAAGTTTAATTACAACGGTTCTTTAAAAAACATCAATTGTATGTCTCTCAGCAGGTTAGTAAATCTATGTTTGCACTTATTACTAAAAGTCGAAAATTAAATCTGGATCTGGACCTGCAAAAGGTTTTTTTACAGTATAGTGGAATCAGTCTTACTGTACGGCTCAGAAGTCTGCCGCCCTTATGGGTCTAAAATTATAAACAGGATCCAGCTGAAGTACTATACATTTGTTATCGGGCTTAAAAATTGCACGTGCACCGCAATGGTTCTAGGGGAACTTGGTAATTGCCTATAAATGAAATTATAAGAACCAGCGTTTTGAACTACTGGTTTAAGCTTGAGACGTCTAAAAACGATTATAAACTAAATATCATTGTATATAGATTGTTGCGTAAAATGACCGAAAACGCGTTCCAGATTGTCGTTTCGCCCTGGTTACAGTATGTTCGTGACCCTTTAAACTCCCTAGGTTTGTCGGAGTTCTGGTTGTATCCGTAGGGTCTTAAACATGTCACTTACAGATGGTTCGAATTTATCACAAAAAAGGATTACGAACACTGCATTGGCGACTTGATGGGTTCGCTTTTTCTGTCCAATTTATGTATAAGCTACAGAATGTTCAAGGTGAAATTTAGTCCTGAAGAATACCTTAGGGTACTGCCCAAAAGTTACGCAAAAAGTGATAAATTTTCGGTGCAGAAATACCAGTTAGTCAGTTGTGAAACATGTTTGAAGGTGTCGATCTGAATGGTAGATTACTCTTTGCTCTCAGGGAACAGTAGGTGATGAGTACCACTTTTTACTCAAATGTACACATTTTGACATTTGCTGGGGAAATACAGATTTCGATCAGTTAACGCTGAAGTGTTTGGTATAATCATGTAGAATACTGCCCTTAAAAATACTGTCCAAGTTGAGTTATTTCTGTTAATTGTTATTTTTTCCCCCAACAATTGTTTATTTGTTAATTACATCAAATGTGTCTATATACTTGTGGATTTTTATGGAAAAAAAACTGGAAACTGGAAGATAATCTATGAAGTACAGCCAGATCTCACTGTCACAGTCGTGAAATCCGGATTAACCAAATGAGACTATTTTGTAACTAAAGATGCCGTCGTTAAAATGGAATGATCCATTGTTTTATCAATATTTCCAAACTGTATCATTTTGTACAGAACGACGGCTTACCTTGAAATACATGACTTTAAGTGAGCTCATACAATATTTAAATCCACGTTGCTGAAACTAAATTTGTCTATTTTAAAGCAAAATGCTCGGTTAGCTCAAGAGCAAAACCAGCACTTTGATTCACTTTGAATTGGTCTTTTAATTCCCAGTCCGGTATTTTCACGAACGATGCATGAGTAACATTCTGAAGCACTATATACGTGATCATGTCCCCAACTTGTGCACATAATCAAAGTATCCAGGGTTCCTTGAGACGTGTAAAAAACCCAAAAGTGATAAAGGCTAGTTGTTTCTGTTTGATTTTCCATTAACATCGCAGTTGTAATTCAGTTCTCCTTTCAATAACTAAGCAATTTGTGTCCAATCAGTTTTATTCCATGGTTACATTTTTTTTGTATTTTGTCACTTGTAAGAGCGACAGATAATATATTGAGTGATAAATTGTTGAACAACAGTATTTTTTAAATTTGCTCTTTGATATTTGTTGTGCTTGTTTATGTTTCAAAAGGATAAGCATATTAAATTAATATTAATGTGATGCATTTGAAAGACTTTAGGTCAAAAGAGAAGGCCTAGCGAACTGCATCACTGTTCCAACAACATTATGAACTTTAAAAAAACCATATAGTCTATCATCTGATGATTTATCAAACATTTTTTGTCTTCACATCCCTATCATTCCGAAATGAACAGAAGTATACCGAAGGACAAAAGAAAGTTCGCACATAAAAACCAAAATATCTCCAAAACTTATGTATATTTTAAAACAAGTTTTTAGCATCACGTTGTAATCCCAAGTTGCAACCATCGTTATTTTTTCATGCGGGTGTGGTTATTTATTATTGGTTTGTAGGCATTCAAGCACGGTACTATATAAATCCACATAAGTCAGCACCGGCTCAATGTTGAAAAATTATGAAATTCCACACGTGGTCATCCAATACAACCGCACATGCAAACGCAGTAAATCGATGAAAACAATGGAGAACTTAGATGCCGCAAATACCGCAAAACTATTGGCATGCTTGAAGCTGGTGCTTCTGCTCAGTTCGTTTCCAGACGTTTCGGGTGCAGTAAAAGAGCAGTAGAAAAACTTCGAAGACGGCATCGGGACACTGAATCAACCAAAGACCGGCCACGTAGTGACAGACCGTGTGTGACCACACCTACCAGGATCGCCGGATCCGCATGATCCACCTCCGGAATCGCTTCAGACCAGCCACAATAACAGCAACGGAGATCCCTGGACCGACGAATAACCGAATAAGCTCGAAAATCGTTATAGGGCACCTACGCGGACATGGGATTCGCGCTCGTCGGATCCACATCGGAATGGTGCTAAGTCGCGAGAGACGGCGAAATCGAGTGCGCTGGGCCAACAACCACAACCATGGAGCATGGAGACATAACAAATGGCGGAGTGTGATATTTTCAGATGAGTCGCGGTACATACATTTCCGTGCAGATGGAGGTCAATGCGTATACAGGCGACCCAGCGAACGCTACGCGCCATGTTGCATAAAACAAGTTAACCGGCATGGTGGTTGCTTAGTCATGGTTTCGGGCGCAATACGCTTTGGATGGAGGTCCCAACTGCTTATTATTTATTGATGGAAATTTGACCGCGAACCGTTATATGGATACTGTTTTGTGCAACCAAGTGGTCCCTTTTGCGCAGCGTCAGAACACCATTATTACACAGAACAATGCCCGCCCACATGTTGCTTGGAGGTGTAGAGATTATTTAGCGGCTAATAATGTTGATGTGTACCCATGGCCGGCCTATAGTTTGGATATGAATCCCATACAACATCTATGGGATCATCTGAATCGCCAGGTTCGAGCCCGTAACCAATCGCCTCAAAATCTTGCGGAATTAAGGCAAGCATTGATTGAGGAGTGGCACAGATATCCTCAATACAAAATTAACAGGTTCATAGCTTCAAAGCATAGTCGAATGCAGGCCCTACTGCGTTCCAATGGATACCACACACGGTATTAGTGGCGGTTATAAATATTATTAATCGACGAAAACTCAAAATGGCATTTACCTGACTTTGAATCTTTGTGACCTTGCACTAAAATTGCTTCAGAAATTCCATTTCTCGATTATATTGTGGCACTAACTGAGAGGTATCTTTGGTACGAATTGCAAGCCAATTGAGCAATTAAGTGAGTAACAATAACATTTTTTATTATATGCGAACTTTCTTTTGTCCTTCAGTATAATTGGAAGGCCGAATAGAATTGACTGCTCCAGCTTAAAATGCACGGATATAATTTTTCTTACTTTTGATAAACCCTCGCAGAAAAAGGATTATTTCTACATGCAAACTTTGTTTGCAACGGGGTGTAAATTCGTAGTTTTTCTGGAAGTTTCTGCACTCTTTTACTTTTTTCTTCTCTTTTTTTCCGTAAAATGGTTTCCAGAACTTCTCCTACAGCAATTGACAGAGGAAGAGGAAATCTCAGTAAATCCGCATTTTTTACCTCAAAGGTCAAGGTCATAGTTTCCAGAAAACTCCTCTAGCGTTTGAGTCTACAGAGCTCTATATGCGGTACACTTATAGACAATCATCAGGTCTCGGCAAAACCGCAGATATTTTTTATTATGACCTACACGTCAAGGTCAAGGTGAGGTCAAAAGATTTTTCTAAACGCCTATAAATCACGAAAATTGGCCATAACATGTGCTCAAATCCCAGTTTGAGTATATAAAACGTACTCGGTAGGAGGTAACAATTCATTCTGAATCTTGACTTTGAGGATCAAGTTCAAAGATCATGTGACCTGGTAGCGTTAACGATAGGAAGGCTTATCTCAAAAACAATTTCAGATAGAGGGATTTTGGGCTCATTTTCTACCCTTTGGGATTAAACAACGTTGTATAAGAGATGCCTCGGTGACCTTGACCTTGCGGTCAAGGTCAAAAACCGGAAGTTGACCACTATCTCAAAAATAGCAATTTTGGGCTCATTTTCCACCCTTTGGACATAAACAACGTTACATAAGAGGTACCTGAGTGACCTTGACCTTCTCGGTTAAGGTCACTGTAAAACACCGGAGGGTGACAATTATCATGAAAACGGGGTTAGAGATTTGGGATTCTTTTTTAACCCGTTGGGCCAATACGACGGCAAAGAAGAATTACTGTGTGAGTTTGACCTTATAATTTAATACAAATATTTTCTTTAGTGGTTTCTACAAGTATTTTCATTCTACCTAGCCTAATTCAGTCTAGTTTCGCTTCTGTGACTACACGCCATTTATTTATTTTTAGGGGGTGAAGGGGCGTGCACCAGACAATCTTCTCTATGCAATTTCGGAGAAAATTATGCGTGGATATATTCCGGCTCTAGTGGGGGTACAGGGGTGGGATAAGATCAGTCTCCCCCACCTGGCAGACTTGCCCCATCCTCCCCACATATGCAAATACGCAGCGAATAAAAAGTTTCCGCTTTGATGATAACAGAATGGCAACTGTTACTTTATATGTCTGAATCACATCTCAACGGGAAACAAGAGGTGCCCATAAAGGCCTTTCGCAGAATGATTGAAGGAGTGGCCCAGGACGGATAGTTAAGAGAGAGAGAGAGAGAGAGAGAGAGAGAGAGAGAGAGAGAGAGAGAGAGAGAGAGAGAGAGAGAGAGAGAGAGAGGGGCAGAATTACAACTAGCAGATATTACTTATTTTGAATCAACATGAAGTTTTATTGACCATTAAGGAAATGTTGACCTTTAGGTTTATCTAGTCACGGATGATTAAAATGTGTTTCATCAGATACGATTTTTTTACCATACTTTCAGCTTTAGTACTTCAGCACTTTATTTTCAAAAAGATATAATGAAAAAAAAATTCTGATGAATCACTACCATCCAACATTACGCTCTAATGGCTATTTGTCAAAACATCTGTCAAATGATTTTCAAAATAGGGGGTTTTCCGAGTAAAAGTAGAACTCCTTAATGAAACAGTTCTTCACAAATTGAGGGTTTTTTTTACATTTGCGTCACTCTGCATTTAACATACACTTAAACAAACCAGCCAACGAAAAATATTGAAGAAGTAGACTGCCTCATCGTCCATAATGTATGTAATGTGAAGCTGTAGTATGTTTACAAAATGTACATCTAGGAAAAAATACCGCATGCTGGTGTGATATCATTGACTTACAGCTATGTACGTCTCGTTTATTTTAACAAGCAGGTGGTAGGAGGGGGGCGGTGAGGGGGGGGGGGAGGGGCAATGTATAAGTTATATTTGCCCTCTTGATTCGGTGAAATGTTAAGCAACAACTGCTTAAAAGTAAATCTGACGTATTTTTTGTTGAAATGTGGAAGTCTGTCAAGAAGTGTGTCAACTTATATTTGGGTCACATCTACATTTTTTCATGCGCTTCTAAAATTTAGCTATCGAAATTTAACACAGGTGTCGGTCTCTGTTCTTACTGTTTGTGGCTGTTGCTGTTTTTTTTCCCTGTATTTTATTGGGTTTTGTTTCGATCCTCCCATTCTCTTCGTCCTTCTTTTTTCTCACCCACTTGTGTCAATAACGCATCAGTAGCTGGAGAGTGTGTTTTTTTATTAATGACCTGGTGCCTGAAAAAAGTTTGTCTCAGTTTAGATAAGAATTTCCATAAATGTTCTCTCAATTCAGTCACTGACCTGACGGCATGCCAGCTAGCTTTCCAAGTGAAACCCGTTGTTATAAAACAGCTGAACTCTGAGGAGATGTACCTGTTATGTATAAACACACAGCAGATGGATATTTTAAACAGTAGTTCCTCTCTTTGTGAGTTCTATTTTCGCGGAATCGCCAGTGGGTCTGCGGAGTAAAAAGGTGCTATATACAATAGGCAAAATCGCCGTGGAGGTTGGCTCTTGGGCATCTACGAGTGAGACATAATATGGAACACATTCAATAAAAAAACGGTGAATGTTGTTTTATAGAACCAGGTTCATAATCTGAGTCCAGTATTACGAGAAATGCCACACCTATTTCCTGTTATAACGTGAACGCATGTGTTTATAGTTTTCACAGGGATATACGTGGCATTCAGCAATAACATGATTGGCTTTAGACATTTCCTTTGATATGAATTTAAACCAAAATTCGTAAACAACTATTTTTTATAATAAATCAGCTTCAGATATTTATTTTCACCTGTTTATTTGTGAATAACGAAAAACACCCATAATTTACCCTTATAAAATAAGATTTTGTTTATATGGTTCAGTTTCTGACGACATAAACCTTGGGTCTCCCTCATTAACCTTTAACGGTTGGTGAGTGTAGCATAAACACGCCGCCCATATACACACAGTAATACACCCTACAAGACCGGTCCTACATTAAGACCATATCCAAGCTGAGACCGGTGTAATAATTTTAAGTTACCCTCCTTTCCGGCTACCCCCCCCCCCCCTCCGGTAACTTGAATTCGATTTCTTATTAACGGGGGGTAATTCTAATTCGGTTTATTACCCCCGGGGGGTAATCTGAAATCGAATCTGTATTGCCCCCCCCCTCCCTGTTTTTATATTACCCCCATATCACAAGCTGTTAACATGCAGAAAAAAATAACCTTTTATATTTCTACATTTATCCACATACAAATAAACTACAATGAATATTCATTTCATCAACTCTTCAACGAGAGCCAAACTGAGAGCTTCAACAAGCTACGACTGTTTGATTTTGGTTGTCACATGCGGTTCCAATAACTAAACAAAACAGAAGGAAAAATTGTGAAAGAAAAATAAAAAGGTGAAAATAAACACGGAAATGGCTAAACAATAGTAGCAAAATGGAAAGCGATAAGCAAAGCAACATTGATATTATTTTCGATTAAGTAGTGAATAATAAATATCCAAATCAACTGTCCAAAAAATGAAATGGCAAACATTTGTAGGACTCATTTTGGCTCTGGTTGAAGAATCGATGAAAATGCATATTTCATTTCAGTTTATTTGTGTGTGAATAAATATAAAAATATAAAAGATTATTGTTTTTCTGCATGTTAACAGCTTTTGACATGGGGTAACCTAAAATCACCTAAAATCAGGGGGGGGGGGGCAATACAAATTCAAATTTAAATTACCGGGGGGAGGGTAGCTTGAATTCGATTTCAAATTACCGGGGGTAATAGAAATACGAGGGTGATCTGAAATCTTTACACTTCTCCTTTTAACTAAAATGAGGCCTCACACAAATTAAGATCACTTTTTTTCTTCCGTTAAGACAATGGGTATTTCTGTTTTTGACTTCTAGCTTGGCCAAATTGCAATTCGGAATTTCGCCACCAGGGTGCAGGTGGGCAATTGTTACTTATTTCAGCGTTGTTTTGATAGGGGTGTTCACAATGCCAATGTAATTGAAGTTTTCTTGCAATCAGAACAATTTCTTATCTTTACATACTGGAAATAACCACACTCATAATTGATTGCATCTTGGGGAGCTGGGGAAGGGCGGGGCACCATTGGAAAGGCATTTGACCGGAAGGAGCAGTTTACCGACTGTGCAACAAGGTGGGACAGTTGACAGCGGGTGCAGTTGACCAGTTGACCAGCCGACATGGAGACAACTGGCCTGGATGACAGCTGATGTGGAGCAGCTGACCTGGGGGACAGCTGATATGGGACAACTGACCTGGGAAGGGCTGATATCGAGCGGCTGACCCACATAGAGGCGCTGCCACTTTCATTGTCATTTTGTGAAGGAAGAACTAAAGTCACTGAGTGTTGCTTTGGAAGAGACATAAAGGCAATGAACTTAGCATCTCAACATTTTAAAAATGAATGACTTCGAAGTCTTCCTCATACCTCGCATAATCGTCAGGAAGTAATGAACAATTGCATGTGTTAGTTTTCTCCAACTGTTGTGGCTTTTATCTCTTCTGTATCTTCTGTGGCTTTCAACAGAAACCAACTATTTCCTGTCTCCTGTGCTAAAGAAAAAAATGGTTATAATATCTTTGCACAATTTATTTTAAGAAATATACCCCCCAACCCTCCCGAAAGACTACTTTACGTTGTATGTATATCAAAGACCATAAACTAATTGTTAGTAGTAATTTTCCTTAATAATATATTGAATATTTATTAAATGTGGATAGTTGCCGGTGTGACAGGATATTTTGCCCCTACCCCGGAAAAATTCCTTCTAGCATTGTAGGCAACCAAGATTGGCATTTTGTGGGTGAAATAATCAGTGGGGGGGGGGGGGAATAATCCTCAACAAAACTATTGAATGAGAAAATACGACATCCCTGCTGTTAGCCACAAAACAAATATATTAAGGAAAAGCGTCTGAGATTGTTTGTCCCGTTGTCAACAACAACAACAAAACAAAACGTCTTACTTCAGAAATTCATTAAGTTAATTAAACAAGAATGCACTACATGCTAGAAAAAAATAATCCCAGTAGGCACCGCATGACGTTAAAATCCAATTTGTGAGTCTGGGAATTTAATGTTGAAAGTCCAGTTATACCTTGGACACACATCACTAATATTTTCGTCAAACCCCTAACAGAATTCAGTGTTTTAAAGTTTGTTGATTTAGTTCTTAACAATTATTTTTTCGAACATAGCTTAGTGTGGTGAGCTCATTAAGACCGCTAGTTTATTTATTTTATAACTGATGCTGGCGTCATTTAGATGTGTTTTACTCAGTTTCACGTAATCACAAATTGACAAAAAGACTACTAACTTTTTCTGTTTAGATAAAGGCTAATTCTAACTCCTTTCTAAAATTTTGTGAGAATACCTTTTTGAAATACATATTGTTTTATGAGGAGCGGTTTATATATGCTCTACAGAATTTTTATTTTAAAAGTTCATTTTACAGAAATCTATGTTTTAAGTATAAAACCTTGGTGTATGAAATCGTCCAGAAAATATATGAATATTTTACTTCATCTCTAAAGCAGTTAGCTACCATTACCATATCATTAAATAACAAATATAAGTGAAATATATTTCATGTCATTTTGATCAATTTGGGGTCAAATCCGGGGTTGAGACTGCCATAAAACTCAGCTTGAACACGTGCCCACAGAAGTGAAGTTTCTACTCGTGCTTTTAACTTAATTCATTTGTGAACATGAAAGATATAAACATTTTTTTAAAAAATAGCAACGAATATAACTTCAAGGTACTTTCGGTCATTATTGCAGTTAATCCATTTTGCGCTTGAATAACAGCCGACCAGATCAGCTCTGGATTACCGGAGTTAATCTGTCAGAACTGTATTGATATCGACCGATCAAAGCTGTCAGTCATTCATAACTTTTTTTGAGAAGATTCTCAGCTCTGCAGAGCCGATTGTTTCATATTTCCGATTGCAATTAAATACCCGAGGACCCGCTGACAGCTTCGCCAAGCACACGCTATAATTTAAGCGCACCCTACAAAGCTACCTCATTCCGGTCGAGTCTTTCGTAACACACAAATAGCAGCTTCCCATCGGAATTATATTCCTTATATGGTAGCATGACGTCATAATTTGTTAGAAAGGAATTTTCTATACGCTTCTCAAAGGAGATTCTTTTCATTATAGCTTCCCCTACAAACCGCATATAAGAGCTTCGCGCAACTGAAGGTTTGTCAGTTAGCATCTCAGTCATCTTACACATGCGGGTGAAACACCAGTGACGAAAAACGATTCACAACTCGGTTCTTTGCGTGGGATATTAACACGACTAGTCAAAGGAATCAGCGAACTTGTTTTTTAGAAAAATCGAATTTATTGAACTGTAAAAAACCGAAAGGTGATTGATCGGAGATAATTATTATTTTATGTGGTGATTTCAATACGAAACATGATGCTCCTGCTGGTCTCCGTTCTATCAGCTCTGGCGGCGATTACTTGCAGTCAAGGTAAGATTTTAAAAAATTAATTTGTTTATTAAGAATTTAAGATTATATTGAAGTGAAATTCAAGCAATTGATATTTTTTGACATGTGGTACATTTAATTAACCATGCGGAATATTCTAAAAGTATTTAACAACATATTTTTTAAACCTGTCCAAAGCTCTTTGATTAGTTTAACAACGCTTAAGGAAATATTGAACTGAAACGGAGTCCTGTTTTTGCTCATTCAGACTGTACTTTTTCCTAATCTTAAAGGCTGAATGAAATTAACAGCTTAACAGCTGATGAATACAGAAGTACACCATAGTGACACAGTGAAGTACTTCAATCTTGACATTTTTAAAATAAAATAAATAAATAAATAAATAAATTAATTAATTAATAAAATATGTTTTTAAACAGCTCCCAAGCCAGACATCAGAAAGATTGGGAATGACCTGCTCCCGTCTGCCTCCGGTGTGGACATCGAAGGGGCTATTTTCCTCCTCAACGACATGGTCCTCAGCGACGGGGTTGTGTTCGCATTTTCGGCCTATTTTCGCTACGACACCCCGGTACGACTCCAGATCTGGCGACCGTCCAATGGAACAATGGATCAAGAATCGGACCAGCCATTTGATTTGCTCGGAGAGATTCGTGTCATTCCGTCAGTTGTCCAGGCTCGCGAAGATGTAAGTCTTTCATGTCAGTAAATTTAAATTTATTTGATTAAATAAATATGAAAAGGAGATAAATTAATACAGCATCGAAATTTTAAAATAAGTGTGAAAATAAACTGTGTAATCATTTGCACGTTACCATTATTAAAATTTTACGAACAGCTACGATAATGGGTGGGGTGTGTACGGAAGGGGTGGGGGGATATTAAGAGGTTTAAAATTTGGGAAATTTTTCCTGAGTGCTCGAGGCAAATGAAGTTGGCGTGTTGAAAATTCGAACATTTACTTAAAACCACAACGAACATGATAGTTACAAAGCAAAAATAATAATAATAGTGCTGCCAATGTCTCAAAAGTGCAAACGGGCTTGTTTTCTTCAAATAACATCTATTTCAAGGTTTTAAGGTTTTAAATTTTTAATTATTTCCATGCCTTTGAACCATGTTAATTTCTGAGGTATAAAAAATAAACTTGTCACACGTGCAAAAGAGTCGAAAAGGTTAAAACACCGCAATTATCTCATAATAAAAAAAATCTTCAAGGTGTGTTTACGAACTTTTAAAGTAATTTCTTTGGAATTTTAAAAGATGGCATTACCATTTATTCATAACCTTGTGATTCAAAGTAGCATACCGATTTGTGGAATCTTCTGAAAACATATTTGAGATGCCGCAATTATTCATAATGCGGGAGGCAAAAACTTGTAATAGGATGTGTTAGCAACATCTTGCGTGTTGCGGACCCTCTTTTCAAGGATACAGAAGTATAAAAATGATAACATATTTGGCAAATAAAAATGTGCACAAAACACGCGATGCTATAGTTATGGTTGAGGACAAAACCTCAATAGCGAAAATGAAGCCAAGCGAGAGGTGCTGTCGTTGACTCTTTGTGATATCTCATTGCTGATCATTTGATACGCATCGTAAGAAGAAGAAAACAAACACGTATCAGCTCCCAAAAGAGTCACTAAGCATGAATAGAAAATGAAACACTGCCAAAGAATTTTGGTCATAGTGAAAAAGAGTGGGGTCTTTCAAAGGTCATCAAGACTCAGATTGAAAGAATCAACTCAGGAGTTTTTCCCAAAGTATTATTTATATGATGCAGTCGAGTGGGGTGGGTGAAGGGATATTTCAATATATTCAATTCTAAACCCCCTTCCCTTCCTTTTCTACCTTAAGTGGCGTCTGCTTGTGTCACAGCTGGTGTCCCTTGCTCATAAGCAAGCCCTGGTTTTTATTTTGGTGTCTTGTTTGTTTACAGATTTACATCGAAAGTCGAATTACTGAGCCCTGCATCCGCGTGAAAACAGGCGATCGCCTCGGTGTGTATTTCGAAGAAGCACCGAGTGCCGTCGCCTATGCCTTCGACGCCAACCACCCAACAGCCCTCGGCACGACAGTTGATGAAGCCGTCGAGGTCGGAAACAGTACAACTTTTAGTCAACTGGTTTTCCCATACGACTTCTCCCTGGCTGCCTATTTCCACGCCGACATGGAAGAATACGATGGACCCGAAGATACTCAGTTTGTGGAGTGTCCAAGAGGAATGCTTATTCCTTCTTTTGTCCCAATTTCTATTTCTACCACGACAGCGGAACCAGTTACCGGTCGTCCCGGAGACACTGGTGCTACCGGCCCCATTGGAGGTATCGGTGCAACCGGACCAATTGGTGCTACAGGTGCAACCGGTTTTGGCGCCACGGGTGCTACAGGTGAAATGGGTCCGACGGGCGATGTAGGAGCCACTGGTATGATTGGTGCGACTGGAGAAGTAGGGCCAATGGGGCCTACCGGCATACAGGGGGCTACTGGATCAAGTGGTGAAAAGGGAGAGAAGGGTGACCAAGGGCCCCCTGGACCCCCCGGCCCATTCGTGACCATCACAGTCCCCGCTGCCAGTGCGGCCCCAGTGATTTTGGAAGGAGACAGTGACGAGATGACAATGGTCAACATTATACTACTCATCTGGCTCATTGTGGTCACCATCCTCCTCATTATCCTGATCATTGTTCTCGTCTGCGCGTATCGCCGCTACCGACGGCACAGGGATGAGGAGAAGCCGTTCAGACCAAGCGACTTTGACAACGAGGCTTACGAGTCCAACACAAACAGTACAAGACGCAACAAAGACGCGGTCAAATTTACCACGCGTGTTCCATCCTACCTGGAAGGTCAACCAAGCTGGACCAACACGATGAAATCCATAGCAGAAAGCACGTACAGCAATGATACTCTGGATGACTCTAAGCCCTCTACTCCCAAGGGAGAGCTCAAATTCACAACCGAAAACGAGGTCGAGCATCTGACTGTAGACACCAGTGTATCAGACAGTAACAGTAACACTGGTTTAGTAGGAAACAATAAGTCTTCACCTCCAGTTTTTGGCGGACAGGACTCTCCACCATTTCAAGAAGATTTGGACAGTAAATTTGCTATTTAAAAATTTTAAAAAAAGTAGTTGTATCATTAGTGCTAACTTCATTCTCGCCATTTGCCTGTCATTTCATTGTAAATATATCTGCATTTTGCATTTTTTTAAAATTATTATTATAACCAAAAAACGTCATTTCCCACCAAAATAACTTCACTTTATTTGAATTATTCTAAAAAAAAGAAAAAGGTTGACGTTTTAAAGCTGTTCCTTCATTTCGAAATTAAGTGAAATTAAGAAAACACACACACAATTGAAAGCAATCCCTTTTCATGGTCTGCATTGCAAAAGCAAAACTCTTTCGTGCATGTCGAATGAATGGCATATTTATTTAGAGTTTGCTGTGAGATTAAGCTTTTAATGCTTATATACTTCTAGTTTCTTACATCAAAAGAAAAAAACATAAGAAATGTAAAAAAAGCTCATTATATATATCTTTGCGCAAAAGTTTTGCTTGAATCTGCTTTTTGTTATTCGGGTACTCCTTTCGGCACGTGTTTTCTTGACATGTTTGTGATTCGGTGAGTCAGGGTGAGTTGAGGGGTGTTTGAAAAAAAAAAGAAATTGCTTCGAAAGGTGGGCCTCCATTCTAATAGATTTTGTTCAGTCCTGTTGATATGTTTTGGTTGAGAGCTTCCTTTCATTACAAGACACAATTACCTCAATTTGAAAGCGGGGTGGGTGTAGTGAGGAGCAGCGGTGCTTTTCCCCTTCCATACGTGCCCATGCACGTGTGTTAATTAACGCCTGTTACACGCAACAATGCCAGCTGGTGGGGCAAATCTGATGGAGGCACACTGATAAGCTCACAAAGGGGTGGGAGGGAAAGGCGACATGAGTAATGGAATTCTTTTATTTCAAAACCAAACCAATGAGTATGAGACAAAAGAGGTGTTTAAAGGAGATTATCTTAATTACGTCCTGTATATCAACGTCAGTTTGGTTAATAACACATTTTTTGTTGTTGTTAAATACATGTAAAAACACATTTCTGTAGAGCTTGTATGCGTGTTTATTCCGCAATCTACAAATCAAAACAGCATAACCAAAGCCCATTAGAAATGCCAGAATTAATGCCATTGTTATCCAAAGATCATAAAAAAAAATGCAGATTATTATGTGACAGGATATTAGGCAGTAACAATAAAAGTCAACCGCTTTTACACCAATCATATTCTTAACTATAAATCATTGCTTTATTAGTCATTTACTGTATTGATTGCCATTGTGATTATTCACTTAAATGTAAATATGTTCTGATTCAATAATGAATCATCAGAATGGGTTGAAAGTTGGAAACCTGCAGTATTATTTTCATACAGAAAAGTCATTTTTTTGCTTGTATAAACTGTACATACGATTTCTGAAATAAAAAAAAAAAAACAGGAAAAAAATGAATAACCTCTTTTATTGTATTTACTTTGTTTCTCATAAAATATATTATAAAAATGGGAGAATATGTTAAATAATAGCCCAGATATAATTTAACGCCTTCAAATGTTGTACTTTAATTACAATGTTGAAAATTAATTAGCAAAACATGCGTGACTTTCCCATAGCTGTGAAAACAGAAATAATGAAAACAAACAATTAGCAGCAAAAAGTTGGGTTGTTTTCACTTTTTATCTGTTTTTTTTTCTGCAGCGCAATGCGTACATTATCAATTCTATATATATATATATATATATATATATATATATATATATATATATATATATATATATATATATATATATATATATATATATGTGTGTGTGTGTGTGTGTGTGTGTGCGTGTGTGTGTGTGTGTGTGTGACAGAAAAAAAAAACACTGCAAAGCGATTTCTTATGGCTCACAAAGCCCCAGCACTAAGGTGTAAGTTGTGCGATAATTTAACATTAGCATTTCACCTGTACTTCCTCCCGTTATTTCTATTTCTAAAAAGAGTGTTGTGTCATTATTACGTCACAAAAGGGTATGGCTGGGTGAAAATGAGTTCTGACTATTTGCTGAGTTATAGTCGGTGGGAGTCAAACATCGCACTGGTTGAGAGAAAATGCTTTATTGTGTCTCCGGTATCTCCAACACGGGGTACGGACAAAATGGCAACGGACATAATGGCAGCGGACATAATGGCAAAAATGAAATAAAAATAAATGAAAAAATGTTCGATTAACCGCATTATAAAACAACTATTTTACTGTGCATCCACCTCATGTCTAGGCGGGGGGGGGGGGGGGGGAGGCGGCTCGAATCTTGCCTACCTTCTAACTGTGTGGTTACTTGGAATAAAACAAACAAAGGGGGGCCCAAAATTGATGAACGGATGACTGCCCCACCAATAGCCTTCCTAATTATTTTTCATCTGTCTGGATAGCCTTACTTTTCTTGGCTAAATCTTCCCTTTCGAACCCCCATGTTTTTTACCCCACCCCGCCCCATTTTTGTATTCAATCGACAAGTTGATTGATCAGAGGACTGATTGATAAGTTAATGGGTTTGTTTCAAGTCTCATAAAAGTAAAACTATGCAGATAGATGAAAAATAATAGTGAAGGTTCCCGGTAGGGCAGTGCGCCGGTGGGGCAGTCATCCTAGGCTGCACAAATATTGGGGCAGTCATCCGGCTGGGCAGTCATCCTGCGTTCCTTACGTTTCTACTTGAGCAGGCCACAACATTCGGGAAAAACCTCGGGGAAATGTTCCACAGCAGTAAATGAGAACTGTGAACTGATTGGTTAAGTGACTATCTAAATAGATGCATTACACATGAATTTAATTATGTTTATTTATGAAGTCATTAAATGCCATTGCGTTGAATAAAAGTTCAGTTGAAATATCGTCTATTTTATTTCAGTTGCCATTTTGTCCGCCCTGGCACTTTGCCATTATGTCCGCTTGCCATTATGCCCGCTTGCTATTATGTCCGTTGCCATTATATCCGCTTGCCATTATGTCCGTTGCCATTATGTCCGTTGCCAGTTTGTCCGTTGCCATTTTGTCCTACAACCCTCCAACACGCATTGGCATAGCTAGCTGGTCGATTAATACAACAAAAGATGCGGAGAGACGGGATGGGGGTGCTAAAATGCAGAAGAATAGACCAACTTATTGTCCTATAAAATATTTCTTGGCATGCAAATATATGTATTGAAATAGCTTAAAATAATTTATTGGCGTAAAGTGATGTAAAAATTTGTTTCATGTCAAGTAAATTTTAACTTGTATTTTCAACTTTGAATTTAATTAAGCAGGCGTTCTTAATAAGGTTTATTCCAATAACACCATTTATTCTCTTAACGACCATTGACATTAAAAAGGTCAAATTTTGAAGGCTAATGGTACTTATGGATAAGGGGTAAGGATAGACAGAGACCTTAAACTATCTTCTCTATTGGTTTTATATCGACTGAAGTATTGTAAACTGTGTGTCCATGAATAAGAAATCGGTATCTAAGAACGATGTGGCGTAATGTTGATCTGCATATAGCCAGTTAAAAAAACAGGACGAATAAGCTGGCGGATATGAATAATCAGTGAGATAGCCTGTTGTACCGACAAGCCTTATTATCCAAGAGATGTCATAAGCATGTTGCGATTGACCTCCCATCCCCAGAGAGACACATCTACAGAAGAACGATAGCAATCAGGACAGTAGGTAATTCCAGTCAGACCGTTTAGACGTTTACAATTTTTTCTGATGTTTTTACAACTCATGTATTTTTATTAGAATCACAGTGCAATTTTTTGTAATTGCATATTTTTTAATATATTTTATCTCATTATGCACGCAATGTTTCAATTGAAAATCTTTGCAATTGTGTTCATGTAAACTGATGCCACACCCAACAATTACTTCTCATGCGTAAGATCAATTTTGAAAAAAAAAAGTTTTTCACTGCTTTTTTCTAAACTGTAAAACGTTGGTTATTCTAGTCATGGAAAGCACTAACCAACAGGTAAATAAATGTTGTATAAAAGATATTGAATATGTGGTCCCACTAAAACATGAAATTGAGCCAATGTTTGGTATTGGTCAAAAGTAGTTTTACATTAACTACCCTCGTTGTAGTTTTCAATAAACAATGTTTTAGAAACTGGCCTTCTTAAGTATATTCGTTTTAATTCCCAAGCGTCCTTCTTTCCAGATTTGATTTAATCATAAAATTGAGAGCTATAGCAATAAATAATAGTCATAATATAGGTACGCTGAAACTTTTTTTCACACTCTTGGAATTTCATTCGTCAAACTTTCTGCCAAATATCCAATAAGAGTACATAGATATTGTCAGTACAGGTCATGTGATTTCTCTACAAAAATGAACAAATATGGTGTTCCACAAACCATAAAAACTACATATAATAACTTTGATAAATTAGGAACTTCCGGGAATACATGCAAACAGTTCCGAATAAATTGCTTTAGAAAATTATGCTTAAATCTGCACTGAGCTTTTAATCCAGCTGGTGTGTTTTTTGTAGAGATAGAGACAGAAGTTTGATGGCTGGTTATGACATAAGAAGCCTTTTCATTTTTAGAAGGATATGTGCCTCAGGTTTACTTGTCTGGTGGTAGGATACCATATTTTTTATACCTTCCCCAGGATTTGGTTCGTGTGGCCTGATTAATAAATTAATATACCTTAACTTACATCCTAGTTGGACAAGTTTTATTCATCAACACTCTTTTTCTGATTTTGTTCGGGCAACACGCCCATTTAACTGTATCAACTTGTCAGAAAACTTACATTTCTGTAAATTAAACAGGAAGACCAACTGCTACTTTCAGGTGTCTAAAAAAAGAAACAGGCAAAAAAAAAGTTCTTTATATCTTGTATAAGTCGCTGTATCACACCAACAGCCGACCTCTACGGTGGCTCGGTCTGTTGTGTATAATCCCTTTTTATCCGCAGACCCACTGGGGATTCCGCGCACAATAGTACTCATAAAGGAGAGGAATCACTTTCTTTAAAAAAAGTCAATAAAATATGGATTTTAGTGACTTGGACACTCACTTGACCTTTTTCACCTATGTAAGAGAATACGCAACACTGATCGATGCACAGTACGGCTAGAAAGACAGAAGGACAGATCCGCTCTGTGTTTATACTTAACAGATAGATCTCATCAGAGGTCAGCTGTGTTATAATAACAACCAAATGCGTGGAAACAGAAAATAAACACAGCATATGTTCAGCTATCCTTAAACAAAACAAAACAGCTAAACAAAAACAAAGTGTAACATTTTTAACAAGAAAGGCGGCAAGTGATCAACTTGGTTAAAATGTAATGGATGACAAATTATTTTTTCCTGTTAATGACCTGAAGCTTCAAGGTATGAGGTTTTGGTGTTATCCTGTAATTTTTGTTTGGTGTATTATCACCTATTATCGTTCTTTTCGTTCCAAAATTGAGACTTTTACAAGGATCCGTAGGATTAGTCCCAGCGGACCCTTTCTATCTTCCTAGGACAGAAAGGGTCACAGTTCCTTCAATAGAAATGGCCATTCCTCTCAATTTTCGAGGTTCTGGATCTTTCGGCGCACGTTCAAGGACACCGAGGCTCGAACTGGCAGGCTTTTATTTTGAAAGCACACTGAGAAGTACCCTGGCGCATTATTTTCGACCTCAGCGAAACTCCCAAACTAGAGTAAAGCGTGGTTTTGTAACTGGATTCACTGTTGTTGTGGGCGATAATGAGGGATTCGGTATCCTGATCTCAAGAAAACATATATTTTTCCCAGTAAAAAATTGTTATCTGCCCATAAAACTTGTGCGCCATAATTTACAACTGGACCATTTATGTGATGCACCCTTTCTAAAATAACGCCGTTGGCCCCAGTCGTGCGCCGAGATTTGAAAATTGACATCAATGACATTTCCTTTTATAGGAACTGTGACCCTTTCTGTCCTAGGAAGATAGAAAGGGTCCGCTGGGACTACCGTAGGATCCGCGTGAAAATTTTGATTTCATAAGTAATCCGGAGTAAGGTCTAACAGTTACGAAGTAAAATGCATAAGCCAGTTCGCGGTTTTCGGGGCACATGTTCAGTAGAGGAACCGCGAAGGATTTCAGTGATTATCAGGAAGGACGGGACTGTGATTAAGTTTATCCATTAATATGGCCTGTGAAGTAGATGCTAAGAAAACAGTAAGTTAAAAAATTTTTCTAGCTCCGAGTCAGCTCTGACTTAAAGAACTTCGTATATCTCTCTGTCAGGGCTACGAAGCCTTACATTGTCCCGCTAATAGGGATCAGCTTCATATCTTCTGAGGTACGAATTCTGCATACTGACCCCCGTATAAATTTATTTTGCACACCCGCGATGTTCAACTTTTAGTTTTTTGCATGCTTTTTGAAATAGCAATTTAAAATTATTGGCGGATAATTACCAAATTTACTCTCATTTTTTTCACGTAATAAACCATGCTTCCTGGATGTAAACACATGTCAATCATTGCGGGAGATTTGTGATTATTTCCATATTTTTCTTTTAAGGAGAGCGTAACACCGAAATTATATATCATTGCCGTTGTACTTTGTGGGCCTTTAACGAATGCCAATAAAGATTTGTCTGGATTGTCTTAGGCACTGAAGGCCTTGGTTTTGTGAAATCACTGAGCATGGGCTTTCGTTTCAGTGATGTATTTCAATCATACAAGAATACATAACAGAATACTCATGAAGCGAGGAATAGTGGCAATGGAACAAGCATGTTGTTTTTTCAGACCTCTATGACTGGTCGATCCCGAAAGAAGTATGCCACACAAAAACGGGAACGGTGAAAAATGTTAAGGCGCATCAGAGTTGTCAGACCGGGTCTCTTGTTCAAGTGAATGAAGCGAAAGTGGCATTATTTCGCCTGAGAGACAAGGTTTATGCCATCAACGAAAAGTGTCCTCATGCAGGTCTGAACTACAGAACTACGTACAGAGAAGAGACTTATTGCGTAGAAAATGGTGATACATTATGTCGTCACTGTTTTACAAAGTGTCGTGAAGAGCATGCATGACTTTTATTAATATAATAGGTTTATACTTGGATGTTGGAGCGCAGTTGATGTCATTTTGATCTTCTATCAAATTTTAAAGTGCATCGCTATTGAAAAAAAACCAACTTTGAGCAAAAGCACATGGATCTTTCAGTTATTTCATTTATAAAGCAATATGGTTTTTCAGTGTTTGTTAAATGACTGTATGGAAATGCTTTAATTCCGCCTGATTCGTTTTATTTCCGTAATACAACAATAATTTATTGCAGACTGCTGTAAAATTTCTATATCGTATGTTTAGGAGGTCCACTTCATCTGGGTGACATCGAGAGCCTGCCAGATATGTCGCTGTGCGTCCGCTGCCCATGGCACAGCTGGCGATTCGACTTGAATACTGGTCAAGTCAAAAGGCCCAAAGGCAGAGGGCTGTGCGCTACGGTCTACCCAACCAAAGTTCTGCAGGACGGTTCTATTCTTGTAGGTTTTAATGAAATCGATCCAAAATACTTTACAGATGAAAATTTCTGATAGTCCATATATCGCTTAGACAATGATATTTTTCGCCTGTGTGTTCAAATCTATGTACTCGGAGTGCTATGTTATCCTATATTATCTACGTTAAAACTGAATGCAAGCTTGCACGTTTCACACTCATGAGAGTAAATAATCCGTTTCCAATGGAAAAATGTTTAACGAATACTGTGTATTTGGAGTGAAAATATACATATACATATATATATATCTATCCCATATGGTTCATTTTGATAATTTTCCATTGAATGATACATATATAAATGAAATTTTGTTCTTGATTAAGAGTAAAACATCCTTATTTTCTACAAAAAAGGAGTTTTAGAGACTATTTATTATTGGAAACAAGGAAAAGGTATTATTTCTGTCGTATGATTTGTCCTCTTTTAATGGCTGAAGTTAAGGTGCCTTTGTCGTTGTGTTGTATGTGGATTTTGTTTGAGTAGCTGATTCTCAACTAAGGCTTGAGGTTTTATTTTGAAATAGATACTGTGCAACTTCGAACTTGGATATCTCGAACACTCGTACATCTCGAATACTTGTTTTTCTTGAAGTAAATGTTCCGGTCCTGACAACTTCGAGATGAGTTTTCACTGAAACTGGTACGAACCACCCGGGTTTTAGAAACAGACTGCCCCATCCCGGCTCCTGAGTTCTAGCCTTGGGGCACAGCCCTAAAATTGAGGAATCTATCGTTTTGCATTGTTAGCATGTATTCAGTCATAATTAATCGGCTATATCTTTCTGCATTCGTGCTTATGCACATTTTGTTTCAGTCGTATATTTGTTTATTTCTATTTTAATGCCGGTTCTAGTCTTTCTGGGTTTAGTTTATATTGATTTGGTTTTAAGTTGATTTTAGCTGTAGATAAATGTTACTTTATTATGTTGATATATTTTTTTTTTCAAAATTATTTTTAAATGTACTTCATAGTAGAAGGAGAAATTTTCGACAGTAACAAGGATATCGGTTAAGGGAAAATGAAATTTTTAATGTTATTTTTGGCATTTTAATACATTTGTTCTCAAATGTTTATGGAAAATGTTTGTTGCCGTCGGAAGAAATTTCGTTATGAGCTTCTACCATGTTAGAATTTTAGATTTTACTGTCATAAGTTGCAAAATATAAACATATTTAATTTATTTAACAAATGAATAGGTAGTACTTAAAATATGTTCACTTGTATAAGGAAACAATCTAGCGTCACAGTGTGCTAGAGAGGAGAAGGTGTAGGGCATTGTTTTCCCAATTTCTCTGTGTCCATCATTATCAGGTTTTTTCTATAATGTCTGTGTTAGAAAACACTAACAGGGTTGAGTGGGTCCGAGCTGGTAGGACTCCTACTTGTTTATCTTCAGGGAAACACCCAAATTAAATTTACACATTCCGTGGTTTTTGTTAGAAATGTGATTGAAAATTAAATCTGTGAAAGGTAAAATACTGAATGCAAATGGCAAGCGTAGTTATAAAAAGTTTTACAGGAAAAAAGACCAAGCAATTCGATGTGTAAGAAATTTCGCCGTGCATCGATGTTTGGGCGCACTGGCTGCTCTGCTTTTTTAAGCACTGGGATGCTGCCATAAGAATATCGCATATATTTTTTGGTATTTATTTACATATTACCTCACTAAGAATGTTGCGTTGTGCATAAACTTATACATAAAATGAAAAATAAAATAGTAATGTGTTAAACTGATATATAGTCTTATTTCATAGTTTTATAGTTTTTGCCATTGACTGTACTCCTCTGCCCGCTCCACCTCTCTTCAGCCCTGCCGTTTGACTTAACCGTTGTACTTTTTTTACCCATCTGACTTAAAATGTAGACGGGCTTCTCGAACAAGACTCTTTTTTCGACTGCGCAGAAAACAAGGAAAAAAGTATTGCCTCTGAATTCATAGATGTAATCTATGGATGTAATGTATGGTAGTGCGTTTTTGGCAGAACAAAGACACCCCCCCCCCCCCCCCCCCGCTTTCCACACACGCACACACACATGTATATAATGAAAATCCAGTGGAACCTAAAAACATGAACTAAGGGAAATTGTGCTACTTTACATGGAATTGATGTGCTGTGACAGAAAGATCTTAGCGTCCCACTATGATATTGATGATATTACGCGGCAGCCAATTTATATGGGGACCTATCCTTGACTTTACACTCTCCCTTTGTGTTGTCTATGCGGTGTTACCGTAATAGTACTTTAGGAACACTGTACCTCTCTACACGGTTCTAGTTCTAGTTCCTACAGAGCATTTCACTGAAATCGGCATTTGCTAAACATTCAATGCACTAGTCTCGAGAAGAGATTCAAGCATGCGAGAGCCCAGTAATTTCCGTTCACTTAAATTTGTGTTCAACAGGAAACTATTAAACATTTTATTCACTCCATAGTGTTGTGTGCAAACATCCCAGAAAAGGCACTGTTTCATATTTTTTTTTAATCGCACAGAACAAAAATTTAAGTGGCCAACAGCAAAATATGTTGTGTTCGAATTACTAGATACAGTTCAAATTTTATATTTAATAAACAATAATCCTTAGCATATGCCTTTCATACGCCACTATGTGTAAAGAATACTAGTCCATTATGTAATGCAACTCTCGGTTTGGTCTTCTCAAAAGGCTATCAGATGTAACATTCTTTAAGTGATTATTCGAGCGAACAATTCCATAACCGAAAAAATCAAATACCTGCAAACACATTGGAATTTCCTGAACTTTGTCAGCTAAATCATAGGAGACCACATGTCGCCATTGATGGACTGTATGGGCGGAATCCCGAGATGTCGCAAATAAATTGCTATTACTTTTATCGTCATGGCTTTTAGTGTTTACATCTAGCCATGATTTCACCTCGTCTGGAAATTCCATATCAATAAATCTATATACCTTTGATGCTATTAAATTTGGTTGAAGAGCGAGATCCTCGTATCTTACAACAACAAAATGGTCCCTCAGATGTTTTGTAAATGGTGACATGGCTTTCATGCCGTTTATAAAGCCATGTAGTTGTGTACAAGCTTTCTTCACAAAACTGAGATATTTCTCCTTCAGGTCTGGTAGTGCTTCTGAGAACTCCACACGGGGCCCTCCTGAACGGCTCGCAAGAAGGTTTAATCTAGATAATGCAATTGCTCTAGGGTCTCTGCTTAGGATCAAAACACGGACGTCTTTCTCCAACATCAAGGGCTTCAGCTGCGTAATATCGTGAAGTCTTATTGCCTTAACTACACGCACGGTATGCCTCCTGCATTGAGTCTCTATTGAGTCAACAATAGTCAGATTCGTTGCCATGCCTGTATTTATTGAATCATCAAGGTTCCTCCCAAAAGTATTTAGTAGAATTTTCAATCTCTCTCTTCCGCTTGTGTTTGGAAATGTTATTAAAGAAGCATTCATTAAGTTGAAATAATGACAGTTTAAGAGATCTTCGGACAATTGCCCAATATTGGCTTGCATTTTCTTGATATATTCATTTTTCTCATCAGCTATTTCCGCCAAAGCCAGAAATCTGAACGGTTCATAAACGTAATGTGCTTGGGAATTTTGTCGAAATAGCTCGCCAAAGAACGACGATCCCGATCGAAATAATGTCACCAGAATGATTTTTCTCTCCACGTTTCCTCCCCCATTTCTTAGATCCTCTACCACAATTGTCGGTCGTACGCTACTTGGCATTTCAAAAGCCACCGTTATGACTTTTTCCAAAGTCGTTTTGTTTATGATCAAACAAAACAGAGTCAAAATAGCTATAATACTGCAGGCAATACGTCTCGAATTCCTCATGGTTGAATCCTCATCTATTTCTTAGATGGGAGTTCATGTATTTATACTGCGTGCGATAGACGACTGGGTGAGAGCTAAAACAAAGAAAGCGAGAATACAATGATATGCAAGTGGCATATGTTACCTTGTTTCGAGTCAACTGATTACTGATTAGTGAGAAAATGTTGAAAATTTAGATTAAAATTTCAGAAGAACTCAGTCCAAATAAATAATAATTTATTTTTAAAAAGTACTTGGTAAACAGTAAAGAAACAGGTCCAAATAAAATATTTCAATGGGCCGATGTTAGTTTCCAGTGGTGACTCTAACAAACACGATATGGAAAATATAAATCTTGTTATTGTACAACAACGATACGCAAACACTGTCTAAGCATGGCTGGTATAAATCTGTAGAAGACATTACCGAATGATCTTACAGAACCGATGAATATAGCTTTCTTCAAGAAATATCTGAATTATTATTTACTGTCTGAATATACAGGACAAACCTTGATGTCAGAAGTTTAATTGCCTGTGGTATACGAGCAGTTGTTATTTATATTTGAAGTTTTGTTAAGGTAGCTTAACAGTTCTCTAATTGTCACTCATGGAAACTAAAATAATAGTAGTAATAAAATCGATGGAGTTCTATGGAATAAGTCAGAGATAAATGCACTTATGTCAAAGGGCTAAACTACGCCATAGATTTTGCTACGTTTTGCTTTAGCCTCTTTTTTTTTGCTCGACAAATTGTGTGTCTCTTCCGTAATTATTAACTAATTGATTTCAATTTGCAGAAATAAGGTGGTTGATTTAATTTGATATCATATGCAGAACTAAACTCGTGGCTGCGTTGTTACTGAAATGCAAGTGTGCAAGGACTTTATTTTCATTTCAGATCAACATTCCATTGTACAATTTTTAGCATATTTTTGCTATAGGATAATCACTGAGATGTTATATTTATACAAGTCACATTTGTATTCAAATGCCTCGAGCAAAACCTTCATTACTATAACACCTGACATTTTTAAATCTGCAAACCCTAAATATTACATTCTATTAACAAATTTTTATTAGCCTTGATCTGCCTACCGAAAAAATTCACAATAGGTCCAGAATGATTTTTAAAATTCCTACCCCCACCAATGTATCTGAAGAAAAAAATATATGAAAAGGAAAAAGAAAAAGGAAATAAAAAAACTACGCTAAGAAGTAAAAAAAAGAAGATGATGAAGATACTCTCACTCTAAGTTGTTGCTACAACCTTCAGCATGACACTTATATATATATATATATATATATATATATATATATATATATATATATATATATATATATATATATATATATATATATATATATATATATATATATATATATATATATATATATATATAGTGTCACTACAGGAGTTTGTGTGAGTAACATTTCCTTATTTTAAAGAGGGCTTTGGCCAGATAATTTTGATCAAAAAGTATTTGTATTCATACGCAGTTGTATTAAAACAGGTTGCGAAAAAAAAAAACAAAAATGAAAAATGTGTCTTCTTTATCGACTATCATACGGGCATATTATTACAGATTATCTGGCACTAGAAGTCGGGAAATTGGACCACTTTTGACCAATCACAATCGCGGTCCGATTTCCGATTTTTGATGTATCGTGTTAGTGCACATGTGCACTTTTTGTATTTATAAGAATTGTACTAAAAGCTTCTCCAGTATTTATATGTATTTTGTATTTATGAAATTCGGGTCTATCATCTGCCCAGGAATGCAGCAATGATTGTATATTTTTCCTTACAAAGTAGGCAATGTTTATTTGGTTGATCCAGGGAATTCCAGACCTGATCGAGATTAATTCTTGCTTTGATTGGTTGCCATTTACAAGACTCTGTAGAAGCAAGGAACAGTGATTCGTCTTGCTGTTTAGTTACGAATTTAGTCATCGTATTGTTTCTTGAGTACGTATTCGTTCATTTTAACCTTGCCTCTTGTATATCTTCCAGACAGCAAGAGTTCAGCTTTCAGTCGAAAGATATTTAACATGTGGCAAGTCAAGGAATTGCAAAGGGTATATTGAAGTTGCACGGGTCCAATGTTTCGGACCTTTTTTTCTCTTTTCTTTTCCGTCATCTTGTCTCCCCAGCAGGCAAAAGACGTAATATATGGTCTGAAAAAGGTCCCAATATGGTCACGACGTGATTCAGACCAAATCAAGACATTTAGAAAATCCCAAAAAGGTCCCACTCTGGTCGCGACATAATTGAGACCATATATGGATATTCGACAAGTCCAAAAAGGTCCTATTTTGGTCACATCGTAAAGAGGTCACAAAATAAGCTCTGCAATCTAAAGTTGCCTTTCTTGCTTGTTCTATCCAATAATTAATCAATATTTTCAGTTCTAACGCCAGTAAAAATAAGATTTTAATAAGTTACAGATCAAAAATATTTAAAATACGCCAAGTGTTAGTGTTTCCAGTTTTGTTAAATTTATATGAGAGGGACCACATATACTTGCATATTTTTTTAATTTCTTATGAATATATTTGAGTATTTGGGCAATTTTGATTGAAAGTCAATATTTAAGATATAAAATCACACATAAGGTAGAAAATAATAATCTTTCGATATATAATATTAGTTGTATTAGTTGTAATGCCTATGTTATACAATATATAATATATACAAGAGAAAAATAATAAAACTAAAAATCTATCAGAATAACAAAACGCTCAGTAAATATTGGGGTGCAAATGACATTCCGATATTACTTCTGTACAACAATAGTGTGTGTGTGTGTGTGTCTGTGTGTGTGTCTGTGTGTGTGTATGTGTGTTTGTGTGTGTGTGTCTGTGTGTTTTATAAGTACTATTTTCCGCGGAATCCCAGTAGGTCTGCGAAAAAGGTGTTGTCCATAAAAATTCAAACCGCCGCAGAGGTTGGCTGTTGAGCAACAACGCATGAATAACAAAGATCTCATCAGAGGTCAGTTCTTTTATAACAACGTTGTCCGGTTGAACACAAGGCGGTTTTTAACCGATATCATGGATTCAATTTTTTGCTCATATTTTACAGAAATTGGGATTTTAATGTCAATTTAAAAGGTAAGGTTTAATTACTGGCTTTAATATAAATGGCTTGATGTGTTTGTTTATTATGTCATCTAAAGTGTATTTTGAAATCAGCGCTCTAAATGGGCGATAAAATGTGATTGTAGGAAAACGACAAAATGATACAGTTCTCTGACAGTTTTGTTTTACCTGACAGGTTTGTCAACAGTTTTGTCATACAGTTTTGTTGAGGTGAAGTAAATAGCAATAAAATTATAATATGTTTCAACAGCAGTGATACCGATCTGTCACCGGTATAAGTCAAATCACATTTTGTATGGTGTTCCGAATAAAATGCACAAAAAATCTGCGTTTCGAATACAAACTATAACTGAGCATATAAAGGAAAAGAAATGTTCCGAGTATGAACTGTTTTTTTCTATAATTCTTCTATCATTTCTTTCATTTTTTATCCGGTTTCGTTGCAGTCGAAATTCAAAAATTTTCCGAATTGTATTCGAAACACTCGCAGTGTGACAAGGCTTATTACGTATATTTCAGGGTTTTCTACGTCTCTCCTGTCTGCCTACGTGTGAATTGGGCCTGTGAAATGAATGTGAGGAGGCCTTAATATCGGTAAATAAAATAACTTTACGTGATTTGGTATTGATATGTAGAAATAAACAAAATGTTTGTGTTAGTGTATTCACTCCAATGCCTTATAGTTTAATGGAAGTTGTGACAAATTATTCTGCAATAAATTACTCTTATTGGTGTAAATCTAATCAGAGATTCTGTCGTATTATTTAACTGGATTGACAGCGACATATTACTTAAATTGAATGGTTTTTGTTGTTTGTTTAAAATGCATGTCAAGCGGATTAAATTGAGTATATGTATTTATGAATCTATGTTTTTTGTAGTTTCAACGTTATTTTGGAGTGCAACCTCTGCCTTTGTGGCTGGTCCGTGTGTCTGCCCGTCCATCCGTCTGTTTGGAGTACGCACTGCCACAGTGAAACAATGAACTATTCGGCACGCTAAAGACAGTTCGGACCGCCAAGAGCTTGCTTTGTTGTTCAGCGCGCTTTGTGATTCGGCGCGCTTTCTTCACTGCGATTTGTGATTCAGCGCTTTTCCGCAGCGTACTTTGTGATTTAGTGCGTATTTAGTGATTTGTGATTCGGCGCGCTTTCTTCACTGCGATTTGTGATTCAGCGCTTTCCCGCAGCGTACTTTGTGATTTAGTGCGTATTTAGTAAGACAGCAGAGTGCATTTTTTATGTATTTGCGTGTTCGAGTAAAAGAATCAGGTTAGCTTCAAGGACAAGATTTTTATTGCTAAAGCATTGTTGTGATTCTGTTTTCAATGTGTTCATTTTATAATGAAGCGATACAATTGTATAGAGCAACAGTATTGTATTTTCTTGTGTTTTCTCTAGTTTTATTCCCAAACAGGCGTCTATAAAATTGACAACAGATTCAGAAAAAAATTGCAGAATCGACCTTTTCCAGATATCGTAAATGCGTCCGAAAACGACGTCTTTTCACGTCCTCAAAAAGACGTCCTTTTTTGTTGCAAAATCGACCTTTTATAGACGTCTTAAAGACGTCAGAAAGCGACGTCTTTTTTACGTCAAAACAGGACGTCTTTTTTACGTCTTATGAAGACGTCTTATTTACGTCTCAAAAAGGACGTCCGTTTTTGTTGCAAAATCCACCTTTTTCAGACGTCTTAAAGACGTCATGTTGGTCCAAAAATTACGTCTTATAGACGTCTTAAAGACGTCATTTTGCCTGCTGGGTCTCTACTGGCCCGTCATCTACGCCTCTGGTCATTCTGGTCCTAGAAATTCCAACTTTTGCACACATCTACTACTTGATCTTGTGACCTCATCTTTTGCTTTTGCCTTTGTTTTCGTTTTCATCGTGAAACGAAAGCAAGGCAGAAACGGTGAATTTTTTAGCAAGAAATGCAACACGCTTCTGTCAACACTATGCATAAAGAATGTTTACTTTATTTGCATGGACCAAATACCTTGAGCATGGTGAAATGCTTCTCTTGGTAAAGAACGACGCGTGGATTAAAAATCCTGGTCATTTCAAATATGCTGAATGTTCATATAAATTATCAGTCTGCTTCAGTTACGCACTGTTCTTGGTGAGGGTCGGGGGATGCCGTTTCATAGAGTAAGTAGCAAAGCTATGCTTTTTAACACTTGACAAGCTGTTAGCTTGCAAGGGTTATATGAATTTGTGCGAGCAGTCGTTCGTCCTTTTTTTTCTTCTTGACACTTTTTCCGATTTTTTGTGTCTTCTTCTTCTCTGACACTATGGGCCCTAGGACCATGAAACTTGGGACTTATGAAGAGCTTGATCTGAACGTGTGCACAACACTTTTTATGTTCGTCTTCGATTTGTTTTCTTTGTTAAAACGCCATGTGAAAAGAGTGTATTTTTGCAAATAAATGCAGTTCATTTAACGTACATCACAGAACACAGTTTGAGCTTTGTGCGAGCTCTCTCTGCGTAAATAGATAACACGGCGTTTGCCTGCTCAGTCAATAAAACCTTAAGCCAACAAAAACCAAACACTACTCGGGTTATAAGACGTATTCAAGCTGTACTGTTGTTTGCAATATATTATTCAAGAAATAACCCATTGAAGGAAGTATTTTTGCGTTTTAATTTTTTTCAAGTGTTTAACATTTCGCTAGCGAAAGAAGGTTCTAGTTTGGAAATGTTTTGAACTGGCGAAAATATTCTTACAAAGGTTTTGGAATCTGAAAAAAAATATGTCTGTAAGTGAAAAGTAAACATAAATTAGGCTGAATAGTGCTTAAAATTCTAATGAGAAAATAATGCTCGAAATATTTTGTTTGGCTAAGTGTTACATGTTTTGCCTATGAGAAAAAGATGCTCGTTTTTAATGACATGCGTATTTCGGTTCACATGGAAACGTTTCAATTAAATTGTTCCGTAATAAGAGGGCTACTTCTGTGTCTGGCCTTGCAGATAAACTGGTAATAGATTTTAGTGTCATATTTCGGTGAATTTTGTTATGGTTCAGCGTTATAATGCAAAATTGAACTGTTTCTATGGAGAACAAGAATTATTTTCCTAATAATATCCCTAACATTTTGCAATCCTGGTTTGCAAACACAATCCAAGATAATTTACTTTTGAGATTCTTGTGTACTTTTGATGCCTCAAGGGATTCGTCAGTACGTACTAAAAGCCAAATGATACACATTTATTCCCATGTATGGTATTCTTGGCAAAATTAGAAGTGTTTCCCAAACAATTCTGTATAATGGTTAACCTAATAGTTAAGTTATTGACTTAACGCAGGAATGCTTTTTATACTAAAGTAATTTTTCGACTGTTATAACTTTTTAAATTAATGCTTTTGCCACTTCAGCACAGTCTGCAGTTAATCCACCAAAGTACGACTAACATGATCGTGTATCTTTGGAATTTGGTTTACCCTGCCACCTTTTAAAAACGATAACTTTGAGTCGTTCAGAACAGGGCCTATTATTTTTTTTTCCTTTTTTTTTTTGACATCAGTTTCCATGGCAGTCAGGCGGAAGCTATGCATATTTGTGAGCTTAAATTATGAAACAGCTTTGTGCATAGGAGTTTGGCACGAATATATTTTATTGAAACGTTTCTCTTTGTGACTTACGCGTCAATTCATCATTACTTACTGTACAGTCTTCAAATCGGTCAATCTTTATTAACGTTCGCCAACTGCCTTAGTATTTATATCTGTCTTAAACATTGTTTTTTGCTCACATCATTTCCTAAATTAGCAGATTTCTGTATTGGACTTTATCCTATTGCTGGCTACGATCATGACTGACACAAACTTCAACTTTGTTTTTTTTCTGTAAGAAGAGTTTGTATTCACAAGAAAATACTTATGTAAACGCTTTTTATGAATTGATTGTGAGACAGAGCGAAACAACGCTAAAAATCTCTTACTGAACCCCAGAAAAAGATACTGTATCGCAAATATGTAAGGTTTTTAAAGTGGATTCAAAGCATCAACACACATGATTTCAATCTTTCTACTATGCCACATGTTGCCTGCTTTTCACAGTGAAAGAAAAGCTAATTCTAAGGCTATGTATTAAACAATGTTATTGCTTTGGTATTGGCATTAGATACTCAGTAGAGATCTGACAGTCGCAGACGTCTTTCCGACGTTGCTGTGAGTTTATTCCTACTTTAAAAGTATGAAAAAACGATGTCAAAAAAGTGACCAAAGCGCCACAGCTAAAAGTTTTTTTTTACTTTGTGCGAATTGTATTTTTTATCCTTTTTGGTGGTGATTGACATTTAACAAATAAAAAATTAATTAATTGTTTCCTTGTTAAACTTTTAGATGCTTGGTCGTTTTACGTCACCTGTCAGATATAGGTTTTCTTACAGAAAAGGCCTCAAAGTGACCAAATAACAAGCTTCAGAACTCCATCCAAGCTCTTTCGGAACGAGAAAAACCCACCACATATATTCTGGGTATATATTTTACCTGCGTTCTAATATGCCCGCATCTGTTGTCCAATATATGATACAATGTAATGCAGTTGTCTTGAATGGAGTATTTGTTTCAGTTTAGTACATGTGTATACCCAGTAAATATTCTAAGGTCGATCCAACGTCGATTTGAAGTTACGACGTGGTTGTGATTGGACGTGTCTAACCAACGATGTCTAACCTTGCGGTGAGTAAGCAACGTTTTTTTTTTTTTTTTTTGGTCACTTTGGTCGCAACCAAACTTTTCTTCGACGTCTAAACAATGTCTTTGGTGCAAACGTTGAATATATATTCATTGGTAAATCGACGTTGGATAGACGTAAAAAATCGACATTACGTAGACATCAGAATTACAACCAAAAAACCAATAGCCCCGTATTATAGCTCAGCGCAAACGGTAGCCTTGACAGGTCACGTTGAAAGTAGACCGAAACGACGACGTAAAATATAAGAATTTCAAGAGCAGTCAAGCCTTTTCTCATCTGCTTTTTGGAAATGTTCATGGAAATCAACTTCATACGTATCCTCTGTGACTGGAGCACCAGAGAATGGGCATATTGTGACGGAGGGTGACCACACTGTGATTGTCGCTGTTTTGACGGCGATTCTAGATCAATATTTTCCAGATGTCTGTACAACGTCGGGAAAGAGACGTTGTTTCGACTTCCACTTACGGCCCAAGGGGGGTTCTTTTCAGGAACTGTACTCGGCAATTGGTTAAAGGGAGGTATTATTTCAAATACCGCGTTTAGGGATCGTTCAAAAAATTATTGACACGCATGGCAACGTACCTGAGTACCTCCTCTCAATTCTCCCCCCCCCCACTCCATCCCCCCCCCACTTCGCCCCTGCGGGACAGTGCAGTTTCTAAAATTTGGTGTCGGTTTCAAGTAATAACCGATATTTGCTATACAATTGTTGATCGCTTTCTTTTAGTCAGCCTGAAGATGGTAGGTTTTTAGCCTCAACCCTCCGCCCCCTCCCCCTCCCCCCACCACCACCTACACCCGGATTTATCGACGCTGGTATCTCATCAAGTGAGCGTGTGTACGGTAAAAAACAGTACAAACACCAAACTTTTACAGTTTTGCTCTCCTCGTAACAAAATTTTTATTTCAAGAAAAATCTCACCTGTGCTATATCCCCTTCAAACAGTTGCATATATTTTACTCATATATTTTTGGGATCATTAATGTATTTTATATTGATTCCGCGTTATTCTTTTGCCCCCTCCCAAAATCCACGTGTAAATGCAATAATTGCGTGTACTGGATATAAAGGACAATGTGCACAAGGGATCAACACAGATCTCAAGGCAAATGCTCTTTCTCACTGCAGGAGAACCTTGGGCGACTTAGAGAGGAAAAAATGGAGCTCTTCTTTTCGCAATATTTTTCTTATCATTTATTTATTTTATTATTAGTAGTGTTTTTGCTTTTTTGTTTGTTTTTTGTTTTTTGTTTTTTTTTTGTTTCGTTTTTTTTTTTTTGGAGGGGGTCGGGGGGTTGGGGTTGGATGGGAGGAACTGTGACAGACGTACTATTTTTACCTGCCGAAAAGGAGGAGAGAAACAAGAGATGGAACGCAACAACACACGTAAAAAGCTATACCCGACCAAGTTTTATGAAGATGACCTTGTAAGCAAATAGGTGGTCCTTACTAAACAGTTGCAATTTCGTCGAATGGTATCCGGGAAAAACGTCGACAGTCAAAACGTCGACCACCAAAACGTCAACGAATAAAATTCGACAAGGGAAAAGACAGATAAAAAGGCTCGGTCAGAGATCGCCTACCCAATGAATATTATTGGAAAGTGTTTCATCAGCAGTAACACCTACGCCACCACCAGCCCCCTCCCTCACCCACCCCACTATGTAAGTCACGGGGCGAGGCACGAGCAGGTCGAAGGCTTGACAAGATTCGTCTTGCTTTCAGGAGTTGCATTGAATTAAGAAGCCAATGTGATCTCCTGTTTTAGATGCTCAGTATTCAAGGAGTAATACACTCTGTATTTAGGGTTTACATTTTCAACCTTTTGCCCTATGATCAGTCTATACTTACATATGCTTTAGGTTAGCAGTTGTTTATATAATCTTATAAGCGGTTGTGTTCTTAACATGACTTATCCGAAACTCAAGCTCTAAATACCGTCATATATATTTTTTTTTTTGCTTAATACTTGCCACGACAATATAACACAGTAAAAGTATACTAACGTTCATGTTGTGTGTGGGTTTCATTGCGAGTTTGCTGAAACAGGCTCAAAATGTGTGCCTTTTGCTCAAGTCAATAACTCAAACCCAACGCTCTCATAATCCAAACAAAGCAGTTCCTGGGACACTCTCAAGGCCATTGGTTGCACTTTAGACAACTTCCGCATTCCATATACTTAGAAGTCTCTTCCACACATTTATTCCCACTTGCAAACTTCGTTTGCAAATGGGAATAAGTTTGTAGTTTTTCTCGAAGTTTCTGCCTTTTTTTTTCCTTTTTTTTTCTCTTTTTTTTCCGTCAAGGAGGTTTCCAGAAAACTCCTCCTACGCTATTTGACGTAGGACGATGAAATTTGGCACATTGATAGAGGGTGACGAGATGTCGTCAAATCCGAAAAATTTTTTGACCTTGACCTTGAAGGTCAAATTGAGGTCAAAGTTTTTCTGACCTCAAAGTGGTTTCCAGAAAACTCCTCCTACAGGGTTTGTCGTAAAAAGACGGCATGTGGCAGAGACATAGAGGGTAATGAGTTGTCGTCAAATCCGTGCAAGTTTTTGACCTTGCACCTCAGAGGTCAAGGTCAAATTGAGGTCAAAATATTTTTGGAAACACCTATTAATCACGAAAAGTAGCCATAAAGGTGCTCAAATCCCACTGTGAATGCATAAAACGTACCCAGTAAAGGGTAAACTTTCATCATTAACATTGACCTTGAGGACCAAGGTCAAAGGTCACGTGATTTCACGCGTCCCTAACGACAGGCCGACTTATCTCGTAAACGGTGAGAGATAGAACGATTTTGAGCTCATTTTCGACCCTTTGGGCCTAAACAACGTTACATAAGAGGTACCTCGGTGACCTTGACCTTCTGGGTCACGGTCAAGGTCAAAAACCGGAAGTTGACTATTATCTCGAAAACGGTTAGAGATAGAGCGATTTTGAGCTCATTTTCGACCCTTTGGTCCTAAACAACGTTACATAAGAGGTACCTCGGTGACCTTGACCTTCTGGGTCACGGTCAAGGTCAAAAACCGGAAGTTGACTATTATCTCGAAAACGGTTAGAGATAGAGCGATTTTGAGCTCATTTTCGACCCTTTGGTTCTAAACAACGTTACATAAGAGGTACCTCGGTGACCTTGACCTTCTGGGTCACGGTCAAGGTCAAAAACCGGAAGTTGACTATTATCTCGAAAACGGTTAGAGATAGAGCGATTTTGAGCTCATTTTCGACCCTATGGTCCTAAACAACGTTACATAAGAGGTACCTCGGTGACCTTGACCTTCTGGGTCCCGGTCAAGGTCAAAAACCGGAAGTTGACTATTATCTCGAAAACGGTTAGAGATAGAGCGATTTTGAGCTCATTTTCCAGCCTTTGGACCTAAACAACGTTACATAAGAGGTACCTCGGTGACCTTGACCTTCTGGGTCCCGGTCAAGGTCAAAAACCGGAAGTTGAATATTATCTCGAAAACCGTTAGAGATAGAGCGATTTTGAGCTCATTTTCGACCCTTTGGGCCTAAACAACGTTACATAAGAGGTACCTCGGTGACCTTGACCTTCTGGGTCACGGTCAAGGTCAAAAACCGGAAGTTGGATATTATCTCGAAAACGGTTAGAGATAGAACGATTTTGAGCTCATTTTCGACCCTTTGGTCCTAAACAACGTTACATAAGAGGTACCTCGGTGACCTTGACCTTCTGGGTCACGGTCAAGGTCAAAAACCGGAAGTTGACTATTATCTCGAAAACGGTTAGAGATAGAGCGATTTTGAGCTCATTTTCGACCCTTTGGTCCTAAACAACGTTACATAAGAGGTACCTCGGTGACCTTGACCTTCTGGGTCCCGGTCAAGGTCAAAAACCGGAAGTTGACTATTATCTCGAAAACGGTTAGAGATAGAGCGATTTTGAGCTCATTTTCGAGCCTTTGGACCTAAACAACGTTACATAAGAGGTACCTCGGTGACCTTGACCTTCTGGGTCCCGGTCAAGGTCAAAAACCGGAAGTTGACTATTATCTCGAAAACGGTTAGAGATAGAGCGATTTTGAGCTCATTTTCGACCCTTTGGGCCTAAACAACGTTACATAAGAGGTACCTCGGTGACCTTGACCTTCTGGGTCACGGTCAAGGTCAAAAACCGGAAGTTGAACATTATCTCGAAAACGGTTAGAGATAGAGCGATTTTGAGCTCATTTTCGACCCTTTGGGCCTAAACAACGATACATAAGAGGTACCTCGGTGACCTTGACCTTCTGGGTCACGGTCAAGGTCAAAAACCGGAAGTTGACTATTATCTCGAAAACGGTTAGAGATAGAGCGATTTTGAGCTCATTTTCGACCCTTTGGTCCTAAACAGCGTTACATAAGAGGTACCTCGGTGACCTTGACCTTCTGGGTCACGGTCAAGGTCAAAAACCGGAAGTTGACTATTATCTCGAAAACGGTTAGAGATAGAGCGATTTTGAGCTCATTTTCGACCCTTTGGGCCTAAACAACGTTACATAAGAGGTACCTCGGTGACCTTGACCTTCTGGGTCCCGGTCAAGGTCAAAAACCGGAAGTTGACTATTATCTCGAAAACGGTTGGAAAACTGAATTTGATTTTTTTGTGCCCAAATGAGGTTACATTATATTCACTTCGATGGCCTCGTTCAAGATAATAATCCGGAAGCTGACAATTATGTTGAAACACTGAAAAATGTGTCTTTGACCAAATATGTTGTGTCTCTGCCCTTGCAAGTGGGTACTATTTCGCTACGTGTAGCGAAATACGGTCTAGTTCCGTTCCACTTGTGTCATTTATTGTAATTTTAATATCAGAAATTCAGTTACATCATGGGTCCATCTCTTCATATGTCTTAATCCTTTCATTAACATCACTAAAAATTAATGATATCAATTATTCAATAACTAATATGAAGAAGATGTTATATTAATTATATCAGAAATTGCTTTAATGTCACCAGAAAAGTATGTTTGGTATAAAAAATATAAATTAACATCACAACTACAAATATTGATATCAAATTTGAAATGAATGATATCAGTAAATTATATCAACATTTAAAATAATGATATCACAAATGCAAATAATTATGTCAAAATTCCAATGACTGATATCAGTAAATGATATCAAAATTTAAATTAATGATATATTAAATGCAATCACTGGTATCAAAATTCAAATATGCGATACCAGTGTTAACTGTTCTATTTCTGACGTGGCTGTTTATTTTCTGATATCAAAACTAATTATTGATAACAAAAAGTAAAGTAATAAGATTAAACAAAACTTTCAGGTTTGTAAACAGCTCTAAATGTTTATGCTGAGACTTTTACAGAGTATTTTGGAGACATTAAGAAATGTGTCAATTTTTATGAAACGTTTTTAAAATTTTTAATAGAATGCATGTGTAGCAGTGGCATCACAGAAATATTCACAGATGGATATTCAATAGACCTTTATAGTTAACAAATAAGAACATAGTTAAAATACATCAGTGACAATAAGAACTAGAACCTCATTTGGCTAGCGAAATGTTAAACACTTGACAAAAATTAAAACGCAAAAATACTCCCTTCAATGGGTCATTTCTTGAAAAATATATTGCAAAGAACACAGCTTGAATACATCCGATAAGCCGAGCAGTGTTTGGTTTTTGTTGACTTAAGGTTTTATTGGCTGATCAGGCATGCGCCGTGTTATCTATTTACGAAGTGAGAGCTCGAATAAAACTAAGCAACTGTGTTCTGTTATGTACGTTAAATGCTCTGCATTTACTTGCAAAAATATATTCTTTTCAAATGGCGTTTTAACACAGAAAACAAAATCGAAGACGAAAATAAAAAGTGTTATGCACACGGTCAGATCAAGCTCTTCATGAGTCCCACGTTTCATGGTCCTAGGGCTCATAGTGTCAGAGAAGAAAAAGACACAAAAAATCGGAAAAAGTGTCAAGAAGAAAAAAAAGGACGAACGGCTGCTCGCACAAATTCCTATAAGCTTGCAAGCCAAAGGCTTGTCAAGCGTTAACTAGAACCGCATTTCGCTAGCGAAATTTTAAACACTTGACAAAAATTAAAAACGCAAAAACACTTCCTTCAATGGGTTATTTCTTGAATAATATAAAGTATTTGACAACATGCATACAGTGTGGTATACAACTATGTAGAGAGCTTATGGCACAGCATGTATGCGGCTTATAATATTCTAAAAAATCGGAATACTGTCAAGAAAAAAATTCCATAGGTTGATAACTTAATACCAGCTAAATATAGTAGCAAACAACACAGCTTGAACACATCTTATAAGCCGAGTAGTGTTTGGTTTTTGCTGACTTAAGGCTTGTTTGACTGATCAGGCATACGCTGTGTTATCTGTTTACGCAGTGAGAGCTCGCACAAAGCTGAACAACTGTGTGGTGTTCTGTGCTGTGCACTAACTGCTCCGCATTTACTTTCAAAAATGCACTCTTTTCACGTGGCGTTTTAACAAAGAAAACGAAATCGAAGACGAAAATAAAAAGTGACGTGCACACGTTCAGATCAAGCTCTTCATAAGTCCCAAGTTTTATGGTCCTAGGGCCCATAGTGTCAGAGAAGAAGAATACACAGAAAATAGGAAACCTGTTAAGAAGAGAAAAAGGACGAACGGCTGCTCGCACAAATTCATATAACTCTTGCACGCTAAAAGTTTGTCAAGTTTAATTAAGCAAGCCAGTAAAAGTGATTGAACTAGAGGGGACAGAAACTGTGACATACAGTGAAACCCCGCTATTAGGGACAAAAAGTGACTGAATAATTTTGTCACTAATGGCGGAGTGTCCCTAATTTCGAGGTGCTATTAATTTGAGTTCTTTCTGACAACTACAACAAAAATCTTTGGCTATTTTTCTCACACGTTTTCCATCATTAGCTTTGATTATTTTAATTTTATCCGATAGCGAAACTTCGTTCCGTTTTCTTTTCACACCACCCATATTCAAACTTAACACTTATTATAAACTAACACCTTGTTTTACGTATTAACTCAGTATAAAGACAATGAATTATTTGCTCTTTTATACACATTTTAAAAATTGGAGCGCATGTCAATAGGGATTAGTCGGATAAAGCTTTTCTCTTAAGCACACATCTTTTGTAATAAGCCCCATTGTCTTTACATGCACTGTGTGCAACGTAATGTACTAAATACCCACAAATACCAATAGAGAAAAAACACTGCCGAGTAACAAGCTGATAGGAGTTAATAATGCACGAAATATGGACAGCAATTTGATTGTCCACAATAGAGGGGTTGTTTTAAATGTGTAACCGTACTTACGGGATTAAAAGAGTGTCCCTAATTCTGAATAGAGAGGTGTTCACAATAGAGGGGTCTAGATAAAAAGGAACTCTATGGTATTTTAAAACAGACTGAAAAATGTTGTCTATAATTCAGGGGTGTCCATAATAAAGGGGTATCCATATCCGGGGTTTCACTGTAGTTCGTAGGCCTTTACTTATTTGTATGTTTTACTTATACCCCTTATACACCCCCTCCCACATTCGATCAAAATTGTATTATGTTTCCCAGGAGAAGATATGTTTTTAGAAAATCTGGGACTTAGGCCAATATTTCTACCAGTATGGATAGATCGTGAAACAAAACTTAAAGCCAGGCAGATAGTGAAGTCTGCTATCTTTTGCCAACATTTCAAGACAGTAATATTATGTCCCTGGAGTCAGTTAAGATTTTACTAAAACAATATATTTTTCTTCACCTATAGTTCCGCAAGTTTCTGGCGAATCATATATATATATATATATATATATATATATATATATATATATATATATATATATATATATATATATATATATATATATATATATATATATATATATATATATATATATATATATATATATATATATATATATATATAATTCAATTTATCCGAATCAGATATTCGTGAAGTTAAAACACATGCAGAGAGTTCCTTTTGAAAATATTTTATTTAGAAAATCATATTGGTGCTTTAAATTATAAGTGACCTAGTCGACTTTTATGCCATAGACGATATTTATGGTCTGCTGACAGACCTTACAAAATATTGCTTTTTATACAGAATGGGTATAGAGTTCTGTCCTAACATATGTATCAAAACAATACTCATTTAAGATCTGGAATAAAGGTTCCACAGAAACACATTAAGATCCTGATCCCCCGGTAACAATGCATGAATATTAGCGAGACGTGCGTGTGGAGTATAAGGCTGAGGCACAGAATTATTTAATGTGGATTTTATTGTTGCCTGGTATTGTACTGGGTTGATCCGCTTTTGACAGTAGAGCGGGTTTATTGTTATATGCATTAGAACACATGTATTGACGAATTTAAAAAATAACAGTCAGGTGAGTATCCATGGCCGTTACCTTTCACCAAAGACAGTAACACTATTTGTATGGCCTCAGTTAACATTTTACTGAAAAAATATGTTTTTTCTGTCACTATTTCCCATAAAATGTTGCCGAATCTCAAACACAAAGTAATAGCCAGGTAGAGAGACCGTTAACCAAAATTGAAAAGAGTAAGACTTTTCTCCTGTTGTCAGTTCTCATATTACTCATAATTACGGATCACGCAAAAAATAATAGCCAACTGGGTACTAATGTCTGCTACCTTTAATTACAATTTCAAGACAGAAAGGCCATAGTATACCCAGCTTCAGTTGAAATTTTACTAACAAATTGGCTGTTCGCCAATATACCCATTTTTTGGGCCAATCACCAAACAAAAAAGAAGCAATAGCCAGCTAGCTATTAATGACTTCTACCTTAATGTAAAATTTCAAGACAGTAAGACTATTTTGCTCCAGTTAATAAAGATTTTTCAACAAAGATTTGGTTTTTGGCCAATACTACTTGCGGAAACACCGACAAACCCAGGTGGACACTTATGCCAATAATCTTCCATCTAGATTTTAGAACGATTTCTTTATAATAATAAGTGGAGAAACTTCTTAAACAAAAATTTTTTTTTGCAATATTTCCGCAAATTTCGGCGAAACAAGAACATATTTATTCATGGCCTTTCCCTAAACTGTAAATTATTTTGCAAACTTTAAAAGCTCAAGCTGTAAACGCGGTGATCATCATAACTATAAACATTTAGTTTAAAAAGCAATTTCTCACAGTTTTTATTTTTTAATATGTTTTAATCCAATTGTTGGGTTGATTTAAAAATAACATGAAGATGCACAAGCACAGTTTGTAAGTACAGCAGAAACCAGCTGATTGGTTAGCCAAATTTAAAAAAGAAAACTGCGTTTGATCGATTTATGCGATTATCTAATACATATTCAATACAACAGAATTGTGAGAGATTTTACAACAGCGTGCAAATAAAAAGTTCATGTGATGTCATCTGTATTCGCTGGTTGAAAATGAACACCCGTAACTAACACAGTCTGTGAGAAACTGCGCGCATAGCAGTAGCCGCCGAGGTGAATGCATTGAATGCATTGAATTAATGCAGATAATTTTAAGAAACATGGAATAGATAATAACAATTATAAAACAAGTGTCAAAGCAATTGTATCTGGTAACACTTGTCTTAGGTTTATTTAGCAGTATCAGTTACTGATAACAGCAATACTTTATCTACCCAGTAGCGGAATAGTCACCGTAGAGCTCTGTTTGAGATGCTTTTTCCACAAATACCTTCCGCGTGCCCCTAGTTATTTCTTTTACTGTTGACAACAGGACCGGAAGTAGAAACATGGCGTGGAAGAATCCAAACAACATGATCAATGTGACAATTTTGAAAAATGTTCTAAAAACATAAGATACTGATATAGACAAGATAACAACGGCTAAAATGGTTGATAAGGCAGCCAGAATAATGGGCACTCCTAAATGTCCCAGGGCATCTCTAGCATTTTGGACTGGATCTCTGTTTCCACTAATAACGTAGTGGTACGATATATGCGCAGCGAAATCTACCGAAAAGCCAATGCACATTATGAGATTGATCATGGAAACAGCATCTAAATAAACACCCCATAACGACATAAAACCAATGACACCAATCTCTATGGAAATAGTTGCCAAGGTAACGAGAATAACAGTTGTTATGCTGGGAATTAAAATAAGTGATACGACGAACATTGAAACAACCGCTAGGCCAAGGCTTTGCAGGGTGACAGGCACAATCACCACATACATGTCATAAAATGGGAAAGTCAGCGCAAAACTGGTGACGTCATAGTGACTTCCGTCTACGATTTGCCGTGATGCCAGCATCATTTCGCGTTGTGCAATCGCATCACTGGCACCCTTGCTTTGTACAAACATTCGCGACGCTTTTATACTTGTGAAATTCGAGGCAAAAACAAGATCGCTGCTATAAACATCGAAGCCAGGAATAGTTAAAAACTCATTTTTTAAAATTCCAATAAATTGTTCTGTGCTTAAATCATCCATGCTCCTTGACGTCATGGATAAATATTGTTCATAGTCGTGAAGCCAAGACAAAGTAAACTGTTTGCTCGCGAAGTAATACTCATTTCTTCTGTATGATTCTAGAATAAATTCTATGTCTTTTGTTGCCGCGCTGCTCTGGTAGTCTATTGGTTCGTCATATATAACTTGCACAAAAGTACCATAGTGGCTTGAAAATTGTTCGTGGTACTCTGAAATAAATTCGGCTACGTAAGATGTATCTGGGACCAGGTGTTCTAATTTGAGCCCTTCTTTTAAGCGAAAGATGGCATAAATAGATACACCAATGTATGCAATGTAAGCAAGGATCACGAGAACACGACTGACCGGCTTCATGAGGCATGTCGCAAACTGAGTTGCAAGAAATTGGTTCAGCCACGGCAAATGAATGGCTCCGTCAATGGCGTTATTTTCGTGTCTTTTGTTCTTTGTATTCTTCCTTGGCTTCGCTGTATCATTTTGAGTGCTGTGTTGAAACTCTGGAGTAACGTTTCGTGAGTGTGAGTATTCATGGCCAATATGTGGAGATACGGGAGTCACATCTTGGAAAGTTGACTCAGGAGAGTTCATTTGGTAGCGGGGTAAAGTTTCAGCTGGAAGGTGTTTGGTCATATTCGATTGATTTACATTCGCGCTGTCGGCGTTGACACGAGTGTGATATGGATTCGGGATAACCTCATCAGCAAGATGTACTTCGTTGCCATAGCAAAGTCTGTATCCCTTTTGCGTATCAAAACTCCGTTTGGCATGGATTATTTGGGGTTCTTCATTAGACTGGTCTAAAATTATTACTGTCGTATTTGCAGAACAGCCAGTGGTGTCACTGGTACGTTTTTCCTTGCTGTCCATTGCACAATTAGAAATGTAACAAGTATCGCAATTGCTATGTTGATAAGCAAAAATACTGGCCGATTTCTTTTCTTTACAGCCATAAGTATTGGCTACCCTTTGTTCTTCATACTTGTACATACTGTTTGAGGTTTCTGCGTAAGCGTAAGAGGTATCCGAGTCATTGTCGCCAGTACTGCAGCTGCAGCTGTTACTTATTTGTGTTTCGCTCTCAACGCTGCTACCGCTCGCCTCCTCCCGTTTATACTGAGAAACCCCTCCAGAGCAGAAGAGTCTATACCACACTGATTTTTCCCCTGCGGTTAAAATAGGTCAAAGAAATTTTAATTCTTATTTTTTATATACGTTAACACATATGACTAAATCTACGCCAGTCAGTCAGTCAGCCAGTCAACCAATCTATCAATAATTTATTTTTTAAGTAAATAACAATTAACCAGGAAAATGCAAAATTATTAACATATACAACCCGACAAGAATGAAAGAGCACAAGTAAGTCAAGGTATATATACCAGACTCCGCTTTCGGTAGAACTCGTTGAAATGTGAGGCAATGGCGATTTGCCCCTTCTCTCCGCCCGGAAAGAACAATGCACGCGACAGTGAAGGTCAGTTGGTAAAAGTAGCAGAATATCACTCCGGCCATGACGTAAGCACAGAATATCTGCACAGATCTGAAGCTGGATGTCAAGCCTGGGATGAAACAATAGCAATAGAAATCCAAGATTTATTTAATCTATTTCTGGAGGTCCACGTCATATACGAAGCGTTGCCTTGACTTCTGTTTCAATAAACTAAATGCCTTTGAAATTTTGACGCCAGCGATCTGTCATGAGTAGTCTTTCAGCGATATTTTTTAGAAACCCTCAATTGTTTTAGCAATGGTTCGGCCAGCAACATTTGATCTCGTACTAGTTTATCTGGCGGTGTCGGATTTATTGAAGCAAGGTCATAAAAGAGCATCGAATCACGTGGACAGGTTCAAACGTCACAGATATGTTTATCCTGATGTGGAAATGACGTCCGTCAAGCGTTTGGAAGCGACCGATTTGCGGTTTAGTTTTCTTTCAAAGGTGTGGTCACACTGGAGCTGGCGATCACACGATTTGAATTGAGATGCGAATAGTTTCTGTTTTGTCTGTGATATGTCATTGTCATACAATTTTGCTGAGACTGCCATCGATTTACTTACACCCCCAGTATAACCGGGCCTTAATTCAAACGTAGGGGGTGAGTGATTAATTCATGTGCAAAACAAGTGTATATTTACCTATTCCGAATGCCAAGGCATCAGTGACAGACGTAATGGTGATAGAGACGGCCGCATCTTTTAACATGAATGCCACGCGATCCCCTGTTGGCAGAGTATATGTTGTGTGTCTCCATGAAGATACCATAATGTACACGTCATCTAGCCCGATTCCTGGAGGAGAAATTGACAGTACAACCCCGTATGACGACGTTACTGAGAAATCGTGTCGCTAAATGCTCGATGTGGTTATAACCGATGTCGTTTCATCAACTTTTTAATATTTATTTAAAAGTTAACTCATATAAACAAGTAAATCTTTTGAGAAGATTTCTTCTTGTGGCGTGCAAAATAGAGCAGCGTTAAAACAAAATAAGAAATAGGAATATGCTGGAAATAATAAGTGACCTGTGGTTTGTTTTGTTGCCAGAGCTCCTGGTTTACACCACTAAACTTTTAAATCATCTGTCTCCCCTCCCCAAAATGACGTCAGTACGTACCGATAATAAGAAAGGGGGCGATGCCAACGGGACTTGTAAACGGCACCCCAGCACCGGTGAGAAGACCGAGGGCGCTACCGGAAGCCATGGCCGCAGCGAACAGGGCACCTGCAAACCCATACAACCAAATATCTTGTAGTATACCACATAAAACGATGCGCTACATTTTTGCAGAGCAAACATTCCCAGTCTGTGCGTAACCTACACAAAACGTTCATATAAAAGCTTACAAGATCGTACTTGTTTTTTTATGTGTGTGTGTTTAATTTTCGTATGCTAAAATATCATATGGCATGGAAATCATGAGAGTGTAGTCTGCAAATTCAGACACACTGTATGCTCATCGAGAGGCACTGCACTCTCTCACTATATTCGAAGAACAGATAACGACAAAAATAAATAAATAAATAAAAGAACCCGTCATTGGCCCCAAAAATGAAATCAATAGTGACATATATTTTTTGTTTCTATCATCGTTATTTATCTAAATAATTATAAAAGATTCTGCACTTGAACAATTTCGACACGAAGTGGAAAGTAAAGGCGCAACTTACACACTCGACTGAGCTCCGAACAAACACTTTTAAGCAGCAAATAAAGTGTGACTAAATATGAACCAAGGATGACTAAATATTTTATCACCACTTCCCCCATTTAAGGTCGAGATCATTTTTCGATATATACCAAGACAAGTGCGGACGAGCGATACACAGTCAGTTGGGAATAAATTGACAGGGAGTGGGTTATTTTGAGGCCAGACGCGGTCCGTGCGGAGTGCCAATTTCGTTAAGGGGGTAGGGGTAAATTTTATTTTGTACTCCGTTTCCCACAAAAAGGAGTGTTTTTCTTAAATATACTCCCCGTTTGTTTGACAAAAATAAATAAATAAATAAAATAACCCGTCATTGGCCCCAAAAATGAAATCAATAGTGACATCTATTTATTAAAAATAGGACGAAAATCTCTTAAGTCAACTGAAAATCAGAGCCAAATTCGCGTTCTCTTCTTCACGCTCTTTGTATCACAAGGGACCATTCCTTTATCAAACAATTCAAAATAAACGATCTCAAGTTTTGTCCTTCAGTTTCACTGAAATGCTTCTTTGGCAATCAGAGACAAGAGCTAAACAAACTGACAAACTGGCACTACTGTCCACGCTCCATTCTTGAATTTTATGCTCGCTTGTATCACTACATTTTGTGTGAATTCTCGGAGCGAAAGATTTCATTTAAGTTTAAAGTTTTATTTAAATTTTATAATATAATGTTTGAAATAACTGACTTCATTTTCTTAAGCATACTAGATGACCTTAAACTTTATCTGAAAATTTGCTGTTCTACTAAGTCCGAAAAACTTAGCCGGTCCCGAAACTCGCTTGTTCACTCACACAGAATACAATGTTTTTCATCTTCTAGCCTGGCTTAAAAGCTATCGCTTACGGAAATGCTCTCCGGCATTTATTTTAAATGATGTTTCTAAATAGCTCTTCAAAACAATGAAAATAAAAATGCGTGTGTTAAGTACAACCTGAGACTTACCTGCGGCCACCCAGGGTTTAGCTCTGACCCAGTCACGCATCAGCATGGACAGCACTCCAAACACAGAGAGCAATCCGAATGTTATGATGAACAAATTGATCACTTCCACCACTGATTCATCAAATTCTTGCTCAAATGATAAAGAAGTTCGTAGATAAATGCTAGCTGTTTTGGATTTATATTTGAACAAGCGGTCGCGGATGGAGTTGAGCCATTCCGTGGATCGCTTCCTGTCCCGTTCCGCTTCGTAGCGTGTGTAATAGGAGAGCATGATAGCCCTAGCCGATTCCACGATATCCGTGTCGGAATCGACGCGAACGCCACCTAGCTGATAAGTGAGGTATAACCTCTCACGTTCTGTACGATGTACGGGAAAGGTCAGCGAAGTCTCGCTGAAATTTTTACCGTCCATAAATTGCAATAGCGTACTTTTTTCGCATTTTCCTTGCCATGCCGCGCATATATCGGAATAACGCAGTTTTACATCTTTATATTTTACATTTAATGTATTAACAATGTCATCAATTTCAAAAGCCACTGCTAAACCTGCCTGATTAAAAACATTTTCACCGTGTTTGTTTTTTATTATGACTTGCACATAACCCTGATCGCGAGTGGAACGGACCGAATTGAAATTATCCTTATCATCGATCGGGAATCGCCTTTCTACAAGCGCGCGTTCTTCAAAAGCATCCGCGTTTTTCGGAATGTAGAGATACTCGATATCTGTCGTCACAGTCATGAAGATCAAGCCCAGAGCCAGGCCCGTGGCGACTAGCGGCGGCGTGACGATGAACGGCCACGGGTAGCGGGAGACGAACCTGCCGTAGCTCATGAAACTTCGCGATAGAGCGGCTGGAATGACGTCCCGTCGTATCGCCATGTCTCCTCTGTTCAAAGTGAGTAAATTATTATCTTGATCGTCTTGACTACACGTATAATTACCTTTTTTTGAAAATGGGTTTAGTGACTTCTCAAGAACAATGAAAAATAAAATTAAATTAAAATCTCTAATAAGTATATTAGATATTTACATCTTTATACAATACCATATCATATAGATATAATATTAAAAACTTACGCTGGTTTGAGCCTTCAAACAATTTTTAAGACACGGTTTTGCTGTAGAATCAGTCTTAAACCTTATAAAGTCTGCAAGCTGACAGAAAATGACACAGCCCTTCGAAAAAAAGCCACTCATGTATTACTCAACAGTTCCATCTTTTCTTTTTGCTGTGAGGTCAAATCGTGTGTACACACACAAAAAGGCACCACTATAAATCGTTCTATAAAGTCACCTACACTCTCGTGTTATGTTTTGCTGATCGAAAAGACAAAAAAAATCACACACACACGGAGTAAGTCTAGCAAATAAAGTGCTCCAAGTCTTACAAAAGGCATTCCCAAATATTGCCCTAGCATGACCCTTATAAAATGCTCTTATAAACTTTCACTCATAATATGAGCTTTCTCTTTTTTTCACCTTGTGACTCAATACTAGAAGGATCAGTGACCCCGCTATCCCCTCTGAAAGTATTTCAACTCGAATTTATAGACCCACTAAAAACAAAGCAGGTAAAATCATTACAAAAACATCTGATACAAAAAATTCGCGTACCTGTTTTGAGAAACATTTTTTTATTCTGGCATTTATTGCATTTCTCCCTTTGTATTTATTTATTTTCTTACTGGATAATTTGAAACCGACCAGACCTAATTTTCTTTCAGTCACAAGAAGATCACTCTTAACACACTGGACGTGCTTTCAACCATTTTATACAACAGCATATACTCGTCACTTCGAAATTGGTTAATTCGAATTATTGGATAATTCGAACAGAATTGTCTGGTTCCAACGCTTTTTACTACACATTTATACAAAAAAAAATCGAATTAACGAATACACCGATTAATTCGAAGAAAATGAAAAGTGGCCATTTTTTTATATTTTTTATTTTAACTGAAAAATTACTCAAGAAATGACTGAACATCAATGGTGATTTATCTTTTGTGCTTAGTTGTAATGAAGGACCACTGAAACCCATTGATTGTGCCACAGATCTAAACACAATAAAGGCATTAAAGATAGACATTCATGGCGAATCCACATTTGCAGGAGATACAATATGAATCCAAACTGTGCCGAATCACTCCTGATGTTATGATGCAATTAGGAAGTGAATATGAATCCACATAAATTCCTTTTATCTTTTAAACCAATGAAATTAAGATTTATCGTACGGAGTACCCTATTTTAACCAATAAAATTTGAAATTGTGAATTACTCATCATGAGAGTAAATTCAGTTTGGCTATAAATATTACATGATCTACCTGAAATGTATGAACATTTGGGAATGCAAAATGGCTAGTAAGCGAAAATACAACGATCATACATTGGAAGTGAAATACAAAGCAGTAAAAGAGGTCTAAAGAGGCACCAAAAGGCTCAGATTGCAAATGACTTCGATATAGAGCCTAGCACGCTTTCAACCTGGATAAAGGAAAAGGAGAACATTATTTCAAGCTACGAGAAGGAAACAGTTAATAAAAAACGCAAGCGTTTAAGACTTCCAAAGCACAAAGATTTAGAGAATGCCTTGTTTAAGTGGTTTTGCAATGCCCGAGCCCATAATGTGCCTATTTTGATTGCAAAACATATGGGTACAAAGGTTTAAGACTCGCCACAACATTGGTCTTAAGAAGATCTGTGGTAAGTCAAAGGTACGCATTGGCTCTGTCACTTCCACGCGTCTTCAGTCACAAGGCGATCACTGTTAACACATTGGACGTGCTTTCAACCATTTTATATTATGTTTTTTTTTAATTTGGCCAAACCTTCTTAAAACGTTGCAATATCAAGGGTATGGCAAATGATGACGTAATCATTTCAGTCAACGTTTCATTTAACGTACAAGTATTAGTATTATTAAGTATTAGTATTATGGCCTCTTCCACTCCTGTTCTCAGTTTCCTTTTTTCCCTAAGCCAAATAAAATAATGAAACGCTAATGTTCTCTCCCCGTAAATGGCCGGTGCGCAATTCTAAACAATCAAGCCGATTTTTTTTTTTGGTAAAGGTTCTACTTTTTTGTGAAGCAACAATAATAACCGAACAATGTAGACTGTGTGAAAAACAGCCACAAAATACGACTGAAGAAAAGCCTAACACAGTGAGAGTAAAAAATCGTCAACCAATCTTCACTTTAAATAGTTTTTTATTTCTTTCTTTGTATTGGCGTGCAATGGCCGTAAAGTTATGCCTTCTGCAAACAGTGAACTGTTTGTTCATTCAGAGCAGCTTATCCAATGTTTTAAGTCAAATAAATCCTGTTCACTTAGGAGGTAAAGAAAAAAAGAGAAAAAAATACGTTCACGTATATGAATTCATACTGGGACTGCGGAATCAATACACAAAAGACAAAGTTTTCTGTTGGAACAACAACGGCTTCGAAACGCCTTTTTATGCTTTTTTTGTTTGTTTTTTTTTTGTTTTTGTTTTGTATCTATTATGTTTCAGTCGGCATTGTAACTTGCTTTTTTACCGTTTGTGGATATCTGCCGGAGTATTTGGATAATTGCCAGTTCAACGGAAGTCAATGTGGATTTACAAAGACTTCTATGTCAAGTACATTTTTCTGCTTTACATGAAAACTTGAAACTCTTTTCAATACAAAACCGCGTCTAAAAGTCGATAGAAAGGTTTGGCATCTTCCGAAAGAATAACTAAAACCCATTACAGCAGCCTTTCGTTAATGCATTTCCCTCGCTTGATTTGAACCCAAAGTTTGGTCCCAACGTCACTGTTTTATACCAGTTTCACTTAGATAAATCGCACACGCAGATGAGTTGCGTCACATCCCGCAGTCCAGAGTGGTTACAGAATCTAATGCAGGCAGCAAACCAGAAATCCATCGAAACTGCAGAAAAAATTCAACGTACCCAAATTGTACAGGGCTTCAGAACTTTGTGCATGTCATTATGCCAATAACAAATGGCTATCCTTCCCACCAGAGCGCATTATGAAGAAGAGACTTAAAACTTGAAGATAATGAAGTGGAAAGTTCACTGTATATTTGTTCTTTGTGCAATTCTTGGAACAAGTCACAGAGTTTTAGCTTTTATTATAATAACATCGGACACAGCACTAAGTAAATGAAACTGCAGCGAGAAATAGATTCTAATTTGCGGTAAAAAGTGGCTTACTAAACTGTGACAACTTAAAAACATTGTCTTTTCATCAAATAATTATACTGCGCATCATCGCATCCACAATTTAAAAACTCAATATTATTCGTGACTAGAGCTTTTATCACGTGACTCGCACTTTTATCACGCCACTAACTACATGTTTTATCATGTGACTAGTGCTTTTATCACGTGACTGGAGCTTTGATCACGTGACTGTGTTTTAATCACGTGACTAGCGCTTTTTATCACTGAACTTTAAATAGTAGGCTCAAGGCAGTCTAACATACCAACACTTGCTCGAACACAAACATAATTAATGTAAAAGAAACTCCGTGCGCGTACGTGGAAACCGGAAGTACTACACGAAAACTAAACGCCTTAAAATTTTCCAGAACATACTGGCGTCTGTCCTCTAGACATATTCAATTTTCATAAAATCATTTAAAAAATGAAATGGTTATGACCAACTACAGGTGTCACCAAGCCCCCTTGAATCCTCTCCCCCTCCGCTGTCCCCTTCCAAAAAACAGAAAGCTATATTTTATACATTACAGTTACGAGAACAACAGATTTGAGAGAACATTGCATTCCCGAGAACATTACCTTCACAACCAATGAAACAGAGCCCTCTACATCACTGCTCAAACATTTCACCCAGCAAAGATAAACGCGAATGAAAAGGATTAACGGGACAAGTAAACAAACGGGCGGGAAAGTCATCACGTGTCCAACCAGCTTCATCTGGCTCCGGACTTTTTTATGGATTTCATTTTTTATCTTTGATTCACTTTCTAATTTTAGACCAGCATCTTGGTTTTAACAAAATTTACAGTATCGTCTTGAATAATGCCGTCCGTCTGGGAAGGACAGGAATCTGTTCTAGTTTCACTTTCTATTTTGAGCTCACTTTCACTTTCTATTTTCGGCTCACTGTCGCTTTGTTGCACATTGTGTGGTACCTCCGAGTCACTCCCAGCTGGGTGCTGAGAAGAGGATTTGGGCAAATCACGTGTTCCTTTTGTGAAGCCCCCATCCTTGGCAGCGGGTTGGCCGATCTGATTGAGTAAATCAATGGCTTTTTTTCAACGTATTTTTCATAAGCTCCTTGAAATTACTACGTAATAACCTGTAAAAACCTTTAATATTTGATTATTTAGAATTTAATTTTCTCATCTTCATACAATTAGTTGTCTGGTGTTTACCAAGAGAAACTCCTGAAACAATTCAAGAACTTCTGAAATATGTCAAAAATTTCAAATTTTGAATCACCCCTATCGCTAGGTGAATCACAAGGACTGGATATGAAATTCTATTTCCTCTTAGATAAAAGGGATTGGTATTTATACATCAGGCAAGGTGACCGGCGTGTGAACTTCAAAGTAGGACAAGGCACGAGTTTGCGTATGTCCGGTGGGGCACGGGCTGGTGCACGTGGGTGTGAGGCACGGATTGATGACCTGGAGTAAGGCAAGAGCTTGGGCACTTGACGTGAGAAAATTTTTAGCTTTTCTGCAGGTAGTTATTTGCAATAAACAACTGTTCTATGATCAACTGTTCTATAATCCAGGTATCTAATCAAGTGAACTTGTGTACAGTAAAACAGAACGAACACCAAACTTTTACAGTTTTGCTTTCCTCGAAACAAGCTTTTAATTTCAAGAAAAATCTCACCTGTCCCTTTCAACAGCTGCATATACACCAGAACCCCGGGATCGAACTACCTCGCAAAAAGGATCACCCCGGAAATCGGACCTCTTTTCGCCAGAATCGAATGAAACCCATTGGTTTCTATTATTAAGGAACACCGCAAACCGAGCTAAAAGGCCACTTTTGTGAGTCCCAAACACAGACAGGACGCCGGAAATCGGACCAGCCTACGCATATGACATGTACTCAGTAAACAAACAGCAACTGAGGTTATCGGTGTTGGGGATTGTGATGCTTAATGATCACAGGTTCATTGCCTGCTTTGATTGGGGTGGGGATTATGCCTTCTTGAGTACACAGAGGATTTGTTTGATTAAAAGAAACTCCGTCAATGTGATTATAAAACGGGGTTTTTCTGGTATGTGATGTCGCATCTGCGGTGCTGATCATACAATTTTAACCCATTTCAAACAAAACGAGATTTTTAAAATAATAGACCAAATTATAAAAAAAATTAAGTAATCCTAAAAACTGGTTTGTATACTCTGGTTCTTACTTGCGTTTTTATTTCGTATATAAAGGGGGCAAAAAATGACCATTACCACAAACTTCCAAATCATGGAAAGCGCAAGAAAAAAGCGAAAAGATCTCTATATTCAGGACATAGTTGAGATAATAAACTTAAGCTTTAGTTGGAAATATGCATAAACACTGTCTTATTCTGTGTCAGACTTTTTTAGGCTCCAGATTATGTAGATTTGGCGGTAAAATTGATGTAAAAATCGATTAGTTTTTCTGGTCAGATTATTTAGTCTTCAGATTTTTTCGACCCAACTGTAAGTATGAATGGTCACTGAATTATTTTGTGATCAATAGATTGGGTGTAAGAATAAAGTTGATGATTTTAGAACAGTAAGAGGCGTTATTATGTCATTCATATAGGTACACTATTACCATAACAAAATTGCACTCTTAAACATCAAATTTGCTTGAACTCCGGAAATCGGACTACTCATGGCCAGTCCCGCAGGTGGTCCGATTTTCGGGGCTCCGGTGTATTTTACTCATATATTTTTGGATCATTAATAAACTGTACATAAAGGACAGTGTGCACAAGAGATCAACGCAGATCCCAAGGCAAAGTGCTCTTTCTCACTGCAGGAGAATCTTGGGCAACTTTGAGAAAAAATGGCGCTCTTCTTTTCGCAATATTTTTCTTATCATTTAATTATTTTATTATTAGCAGTTTTTTGGGTTTTTTTAGGATGGGGATTGGATGGGAGGAACTGTGGCAGACGTACTATTTTTACTGGGGTCCTGCCAGAAATGGGAGAGACAAACAAGAGATAAAACGCAACAAAACATTTAAAAGCTATACCCGGCCGAATTTTATAAAGATGGCCTTTTAAACAAATAGGGGGTCTTTGCTTAACAGGTGCAATTTCCTCGAATGGCATCCGAAAAAAAAATTCGACGGTCAAAACGTCGACCGCCAAAACGTTGACGAATAAAACGTCAACAATTGAAAAGGCAGATAAAACGTCGACCATGCTGGGTCAGAGGTCACCTATCCAATGAATATTATTGGAAAGTGTTTCATCAGCACAAACACCTACGAGAACACCAGCCCTCTTACCCCCATCCTACTATGTAAGTCACGGGGTAACGCAGGTGTATTTCGAAGGCTTCACAAGGATTCATGTTGCTTTCAGGCGTTACATTGAATTAAGAAGCCAATCTACTCTCACGTTTAAGATGTTCAATATTTCAGGAGTAAAACTGTGTATATAGGGTTTTCATTTGTCAGCCTTTTGACCGACGACCTTTTGACCGTCGAAGCTTTGACCGTCGACCTTTTTGTCCGGCATTCGTTTGATTCATACAAGACATCTCGGTGAAAGAACGAAAATTATACGAATGCCCTATGAACAATCTATACTTACATGTGCTTTAGGTTAGCACTTATTTAAATAATCGTACAAACGGCTATGTTCTGAACATGAAAATTACCCGAAAATGAAGCTCTAAATAGTGTCATACTTTTTTGCTTAATACTTGCCACGACAATATAACACAGTAAAAGCAAACTAACGTTCATGTTGTGTGTGGGTTTCATTGCGAGTTGCTTAAACAGGCTCAAATTGTGTGCCTTTTGCTCAAGTCAATAACAAACAAACAAACCAGTTCCTAGGACATTCTCAAGACCGTTGGTTGCACTTTAGACAACTTCCGCATTCCATGTACTTAGAAGTCTCTTCCGCACATTTATTCCTTTTCACTTGTATCACTTATTATGATTTTAAAATGAGAAATTCAGTTATACCATTAGTCCATCATTTCATTTGTCTAAATCTTCCTTTGAAATCCTAAGTGGAGAAACTTTTTAAAGAAAATCATTTTTTGCAGTATTTCCGCCAATTTCGGCAAAACAAGAACATATTTCTTCATGGCCTTTCCGTAAGCTGTTAAATATTGTGCAATAGTTGGGAAACTCAAGCTGTAATAAATCTGGAGATCATCATAACTATAAACTTTTAGTTAAAACAGTAAATTTTCAGTTTTTATTTTTAACACTTGACAAGCCTTTGACTTGCAAGGGGTTATTGAATTTGTGCGAGCAGCGATCGGATTTCTTGTGTCATCTCCTCCACTGGCACTACGGGTTCCAGGGCCACGAAACTTGGGACTTAGTTAGAACTTGATATAAACGTGTGCGTAACACTTTTTATTTTCGCCTTCGATTTCGTTTTCTTGTTTAAAACGCCATGTAAAAAGAGTGTATTTTTGCAAGTAAATGCGTAGGATTTCACGCACAGCACAGAACACACAGTTTCTCAGCTTTGTGCCAGCTCTCACTGCGTAAATAGATAACACGGCGTACGCCTGATCAGTTAATAAAACCTTAAGTCAACAAAAAAAAAAAAAACAAACACTACTCGGCTTATAAGACGTATTCAAGCTGTGTTGTTTGCAATATATTATTCAAGAAATAACCCATTGAACGAAGTATTTTCGCGTTTTAATTTTTTCAAGTGTTTAACATTGAAATGACGTTCTAGTTTAAATGTAAAATCCAATTGTTGGGTTGATTTCAAAATAACGTGAAGATGCACACGCACAGTTTGTAAGTACAGTAAAAACCAGCTGATTGCTTAGCCAATTTTCCAAAGAAAACTATTTATGCAATTATTTAATATATATTCAATACAAAAGAACTGTGAGAGATTTTACAACAGCGTGCAATTAAAACGCTTATGGTCGCTGGTTGAGAATGAATACTTCCAACTAACCCAATCTCTGAGAAACTGCGCGCACGATAGTAGTCGTCAAGGTGCTTGAATTAATGCAAGTAATTTTAAGAAATAAACGGGCGGATTACAGCGCCTGCATGGAATATATAATAACAATTATAAAACAAGTGTCAAAGTAATTATACATGTATCTGGTAACACTTATCTTAGAATACATTATCTAGCCATGTCTGTTTGAGATTCTTTTTCGACAAATACCTTGTGCCTGCCCCTAGTAATTTCTTTTACTGTTGACAACAGGACCGGAAGTAGAAACATGGCGTGGAAGAATCCAAACAACATGATCAATGTGACAATTTTGAAAAATGTTCTAAAAACATAAGATACTGATACAGACAAGATAACAACGGCTAAAATGGTTGACAAGGCAGCCAGAATAATGGGCACTCCCAAATGTCCCAGGGCATCTCTAGCATTTTGGACTGGATCTCTGTTTCCACTAATAACGTAGTGGTACGATATATGCGCAGCGAAATCTACCGAAAAGCCAATGCACATTATGAGATTGATCATGGAAACAGCATCTAAATAAACACCCCATAACGACATAAAACCGATGACGCCAACCTCTATGGAAATGGTTGCCAAGGTAACGAGAATAACAGTTGTTATGCTGGGAATTAAAATAAGTGATATGATGAACATTGAAACCAGCGCTAGGCCAAGGCTTTGCAGGGTGACAGGCACAATCACCACAAACATGTCATAAAATGGGAAAGTCAGCGCAAAACTGGTGACGTCATAGTGACTTCCGTCCACGATTTGCCGTGATGCCAGCATCATTTCGCGTTGTGCAATCACATCACTAACACCCTTGCTTTGTATAAGCATTCGCGACGCTTTTATACTCGTAAAATTCGAGGCAAAAACAAGGTCACTGCTATAAACATCGAAGCCAGGAATAGTTAAAAACTCATCTTTTAAAATTCCAATAAATTGCTCTGTGCTTAATTCGTGCATACTCCGTGACGTCATGGATAAATATTGTTCATAGTCGTGAAGCCAAGACAAAGTAAACTGTTTGCTCGCGAAATAATATTCATTTCTTCTGTATGCTTCTAGAATAAATTCTATGTCTTTTGTTGCCGCGTTGCTCTGGTAGTCTATTGGTTCGTCATATATAATTTGCACAAAAGTACCATAGTGGCTTGAAAATTGTTCGTGGTACTCTGAAAAAAATGCGGCTACGTAAGATGTATCTGGGACCAGGTGTTCTAATTTGAGCCCTTCTTTTAAGCGAAAGATTCCATAAATAGATACACCAATGTATGCAATGTAAGCAAGGATCACGAGAATACGACTGACCGGCTTCATGAGGCATGTCGCAAACTGAGTTGCCAGAAATTGGTTCAGCCACGGCAAATGAATGGCTCCGTCAATGGCGTTATTTTCGTGTCTTTTGTTCTTTGTATTCTTCCTTGGCTTCGCTGTATCATTTTGAGTGCTGTGTTGAACTTGTGGAGTAACGTCTCGTGAGTGTGAATATTCATGGCCAATATGTGGAGATACAGGAGTCCCGCCCTGGAAAGTTGTCCCAGGAGAGTACAATTGGTAACGGGGTAAAGTTTCAGCTGGAAGGTGTTTGGTCATATCCGATTGATTTACAATCGCGCTGTCGGAGTTGACACGAGTGTGATATGGATTCGGGACATCCTCATCAGCAAGATGTACTTCGTTGCTATAGCAAAATCTGTTTCCCGTTTGCGCATCAAAACCCCGTTTAGCATGGATTATTTGAGGTTCTTCATTAGACTGGTCTAAAATTATTACTGTCGTATTTGCAGAACAGTCAGTGATGTCACTGGAACGTTTTTCCTTGCTGTCCATTGCACTATCAGAAATATAAGAAGTATCGCAAGAACTATTTTGATAAGCAAACATACTGGCCGATTTCTTTTCTCTGCAGCCATAAGTATTGCCTAATCTTTGTTCTTCATAATTATACATAATCTTTGAGGTTTTTGCGTAAGCGTAAGAGGTATCCGAGTCATTGTCGCCAGTACTGCAGCTGCAGCTGTTACTTATTTGTGTTTCGCTCTCAACGCTACTGCCGCTCGCCTCCTCCCGTTTATACTGAGAAACCCCTCCAGAGCAGAAGAGTCTATACCACACTGATTTTTCCCCTGCGGAAAAAAAACACAGGTCAAAGAAATTTTAATTCTTATTCTAATATATACGCTAACACACATGACCAAAACTACTCTAGGCAACTTGTCAGTCAGTTAGTCAATCAATCTGTCAATAATTTATTTTTCAAGTAAGTAACAATTAAGGGGTAAAATATAAAATTATTAACATATACAACCCGACAAGAATGAAAGAGCACAAGTAGGTCAAGGTATATATACCAGACTCCGCTTTCGGTAGAACTCGTTTAAATGTGAGGCAATGGCGATTTGCCTCTTCTCTCCGCCCGGAAAGAACAATGCACGCGACAGTGAAGGTCAGCTGATAAAAGTAGCAGAATATCACCCCGGCCATGACGTAAGCACAGAATATCTGCACAGATCTGAAGCTGGATGTCAGGCCTGAAAAAAACAATAGCAATAGAAAATCAAGATTTACTTAATCTATTTCTTGGGTTCCACTTCATATAGGAAGCGTCGCTTTGTCTTCTCTTTAAAAAAAAAACTAAACTAAATGCCTTTGAAATTTGGACACCAGCGATTTATCATGAGTAGTCTTTTAGCGATATTTTTCCTCGATTGTTTTAGTGATGGTTCACCCAGCGATAGTTGATCTGGTAATAATTTATCTGACGGTGTCGGATTTATTGAAGCAAACCATAAATGAGCAGCGAAACCCGTGGACAGTTTCAAATGTTACGAATATGTTTATCCTGCGTCCAGTTGTTGAAATGACGTCCGTCAAGCGTTTGGAAGCGACCGCTTTGCGGCTTAGTTTTCTTTTAAATGTGTGGTCACACCGGAGCTTGCGATCACACGATTTTAATTGGGATGCGAATAGTTTCTTGTTTTGACTGCGATCTGCCATTGCCATATAATTTTGCTGAGACTGCCAACGATTTACTTACACCCCCAGTATAACCGGGCCTTAATTCAAACGTAGGGAGTGAGTGATTTATTCGCATGAAGTCGTCTGCGAAACAAGTGTATATTTACCTATTCCGAATGCCAAGGCATCCGTGACAGATGTAATGGTGATGGAGACGGCCGCATCTTTTAACATGAATGCCACGCGATCCCCCGTTGGTAGGGTATATGATGTGTGTCTCCATGATGATACCATAATGTACACGTCATCCAGCCCGAGTCCTGGAGGACAAATTGACAGTACAACCCCGTTATGACGACGTGGGTGGGGGACCGAGAAATCGTGTCGTTACAAGCCCTATGAGGCTATAACCGATGTCGTTTCTACGAGATTCAACTGTTTAACATTTATTTAAAAGTTTATTCATAAAAACATATAAGAAGACACTAAAATCTTCTGGGAAGATTTATTCCTGTGGCGTGCAAATAATGGAGCAGCGTTAAGACAAAATAAGAAATAAGACAGGTGTTTTGTGGTTCGTTTGTTGCCAGGAGTCCTGATGTACACCAATGAACCTTTAAAGAGCTTGCCTCCCCCCCCCCCCAAATGACGTCAGTACGTACCGATAATAAGGAAGGGGGCGATGCCAACGGGGCTTGTAAATGGCACCCCAGCACCGGTGAGAAGACCCAGGGCGCTACTGGAAGCCATAGCCGCAGCGAAGAGGGCACCTGCAAAACCATACAACATACAACATAAATCGATGCGCTACATTTTTGCAGAATTGGGCACACATTCCCAGTCTGTGCGTAACCTACACAAAACGTTCATATAGAAGCTTACAAGATCTTACTTTTTTATGTGTGTGTGAAATTTTCGTATGCTAAAATATCGTATGGCATGGAAAGCATGAGGGCGTAGTCTGCATAATTCAGACACAATGTATGCTCATCGACGGACACTGCTCTCTCTCTCTCTCTCTCTCTCTCTCTCTCTCTCTCTCTCTCTCTCTCTCTCTCTCTCTCTCTCTCTCTCTCTCTCACTATATTCAAAGAACAGATAACGATAATAAATAAATAAATAAATAAAATAACCCGTCATTGGCCCCAAAAATGAAATCAGTAGTGACATATATTTTTCTCTATCATCGTTATTTATCTAAATAATTAATAATTAAAGTAAAGGCGCAACTTACACACTCGCCTGAGTTCCGAACAAACACTTTTAAATAGCAAACAAGAGCACCGGAACGCTGCAAATCCCCTCGACCTTCTCACGTTTTTACATGAGGAGTAAATCTGTATAGGATTTGAAATGTAGGTGCTCACCCGTTCGGAGGATTTGTGCATACAAGACTTAGATCATAGAGCCTTTATAGTCGAAAATTATGCCAAGTTTCGACCTCAGTTTTGGCTAAATAAATGAAAAGTCGGACAAACTGAATACGAGGTGCACAACTACAATACATGAGGAGTAAATCTGTACAGGATTTAAAATGTGTGTGCTTACCCGTTCGAAGGACTTGTGTACAAGACCACTACCCAAAAGCGTGACGGACGGACGGACGGACAGACGCACGGACAGACGGACAAACCAAATCCTATATCCCCTTCGCCAACAAAGTTGGGCGAGGGGATAATAAAGTGTCACTAAATATGAACCAAAGATGACTAAATATTTGACCAGCACTTCCCCTATTTAACATCAAGATCATTTTTGGATATATGTAAAGGCAGGTGCGGACAAGCGATACGCATTCGGGCTGGGGTAAATTTGAAAGGGGGTGGGTAATTTTGAGGCCAGACGTCCATGCGGAGTGCCAATTTCGTTCAGGGGGTAGGGGTAATTTTCATTCTGTACTCCGCGTTTCCCACAAAAAAGGAGTGTTTTTCTTAAATATACTCCGTAATTTCATTAAAAAGGAGTATTACTTTAAAATTAGCAATTAGCCATCCCGCGTTTATGGCTCCTTTTAAAAAGTCAGGGAATCGCATGGTAACCAGTTGGTGCGTGGTTAGCCCTTACCTTCAGCCTGGTAATAACAGAACCATCGGGCCGAAACATATCACCCTTAGTACAGTTAAGTGCAATATCTATTCAGTAAAAATAGACCATAAGACGAAAATCTCTTACGCCAACTGAAAATTAGAGCAAATTCACGTACTCTCCTTTACGCTCTTTGTATCACAAGGGATCATTCCTTTATCAAACAATCCAAAATAAACGATCTCAAGTTTTGGCCTTCAGTTTCATCGAAATCCTTCTTTTTCAGTTTGTTTAGCTCGTGCCTGTGATTCTCAAAGAAGGCTTTCAGAGTGGCACTACTATCCAAACTCTGTTCTTGAATTTTATACGCGCTTATATCATTGCATTTGGTGTGAATTCCCGGAGCGAAAGATTTCATTTAAGATAAAAGTTTTATTTCAATTTTTCTAACATAATGTTCAAAATAACTGACTGCATTTTCTGAAACATACCTGAGGACCTTGATATTTTTCTGAAAATTGACTGTTTTACGATAAGTCGGAAAAACTTAGCCGCCCCGCAACTCGCTTGTTTAATCACACAGAATACTTTTTTTATCTTCTGACCTAAAAGAAATCGCTTACGGAAATGCTCTCTGGCATTTATTTTTAAATGATGTCTCTAAATCGCACTTCAACACCATGAAAATAGAAATGCGTGTGTTAAAGAGAGCCTGAGACTTACCTGCGGCCACCCAGGGCTTAGCTCTGACCCAGTCGCACATTAACATGGACAGCACTCCAAAGACAGAGAGCAATCCGAATGTTATCATGAACAGATTGATCACTTCCACCACTGACTCATCAAATTCTTGTTCAAGTGATAAAGAAGTTCGGAAATAAATGCTAGCTGTTTTGGATTTATATTTGAACAAGCGGTTGCGGATGGAGTTAAGCCATTTCGTGGATCGCTTCCTGTCCCGTTCCGCTTCGTAACGTGTGTAGTAAGAGAGCATGATAGCCCTAGCCGATTCCACGATATCTGTGTCGGAGTCGACGCGAACGCCACCTAGCTGATAAGTGAGGTATAAGCTCTCACGTTCTGTACGATGTACGGGAAAGGTTAGCGAAGTTTCGCTGAAATTTTTACCGTCCATAAATTGCAGTAGCGTACTTTTTTCGCATTTTCCTTGCCATGCAGCGCATATATCGGAATAACGCAGTTTTACATCTTTATATTTTACATTTAATGTATTAACAATGTCATCAATTTCAAAAGCCACTGCTAACCCTGCCTGATTAAAAACATTTTCACCGTGTTTGTTTTTTATTATGACTTGTACATAACCCTGATCGCGAGTGGAACGGACCGAGTTGAAATTATCCTTATCATCGATCGGGAATCGCCTTTCTACAAGCGCGCGTTCTTCATAAGCATCCACGTTTTTCGGAATGTAGAGATACTCGATATCTGTCGTCACAGTCATAAAGAACAAGCCCAGAGCCAGGCCCGTGGCGACTAGCGGCGGCGTGACGATGAACGGCCACGGGTAGCGGGAGACGAACCTGCCGTAGCTCATGAAACTTCGCGAAAGAGCGGCTGGAATGACGTCACGTCGTATCGCCATGTCTCCTCTGTTCAAACTGGGTAAATTTTTATCTTACTACACATATAATTACCGTCTTTTTGTTTTAATGAGATTAGTGACTTCTCCAGAACAATTAAATATAAAATTAAATGAAAATAACTGAAAAGTATACTAGATCTTTACATCGTATCATACACGTGTATATTTCAACGAAAAGGTGACACTGGTTTAGACCTTCACACAATTTTTAAGACGATTTTGCTGTAGAATTACTTTTAAACCTTATAAAATCTGCAAGCTCAAAGAAAGTGGCACTGCCCTCCAAAAAAAAAAAAAGCTTCTCAAGTACCACTCAATAACCTATCTTTTCTTTTTGTTGTGATATCACACTGTGTGTACAAACACAAAAGGGACACCACTATAAATCGTTCTGTAAGGTCACCTAAACTATCGTATTACGTTTTACTTAGCCAAAAAAAAATACAACCACACAGAGTAAGTAGAGCGCATAAAGTGCTCCAAATCCTAAAAAAAGCAGTCCCAAATATTGGCCTAGCTTGACCCTTGAAAGGGGGGTTTTCACTGTTCCTTTTGAAATCCTAATAAAAACGTCTGCGTTTCATGAGCTGTACCTTTTGCTAGTTTACACAGGGCGATTTTAAAACTCCATCTTGACTTAATAAGCTTGATCCATGAGGTGTTTTATTGCTCCATATCTATATTCAAATAATGAACGCAATGTAAAAAACATACCAGATATATCAAAAGTTTCAAAGATGGAGGACGCGAAGAGAAAAAATACTTTCCAGCATATTTATTGCATTGACTTGCAAAAAAATCAAAAGAATAAATCGGAAGAAAAAAACGTGTTGGGCGAGACCATGGATACAGAGATTTGTCACATTTTCAGCTATTTCCTTCAAAGCCGTTGTCCGGTTTTTTTTCCTTTTGTGGTAGTCTTCATGCTGTACTTTCCACAAAATATCTTTCTCTTTATAGAGATCTATTAATTTAAAAGTTTCGTCGTCCAACCAATTATCCATTTTGTTTTATTTTACTTTTTGTGTTGTTTTGAGGTGTACGGTTAGACGGAATATGAATTAAAACTACATTAAAAAAGAAAGAACATAAAAATACATGTGGCGTTATGTAATTAACACCTGGCAGCGGATTTTTTCCCGTGATCCCTTTGAAGTGATGCTAATGAGCCCACTCCGTGCTCTATCGCAGGATGCTTTTGAGAATCCCTCATTATCAGTGTGGCAAGTAGTGTTTACACGGGGACACACGGCTCTTTCATCGGAAACTTTCATAAAACAGGCATCGTGTAAAGCGGGCTTAAATTATAAACTGCTAGTGTCTAATTCATTCACTCATGTACTATGGCCTCTCCCACTTCTGCCTCATTTTCCTTTTTTTCCCTAAGCCGAAAGATAATAAAACGAGATTATTCTCAGTGGTAAGCGGGTTAATACAGCCCAACAGGCCCCATAGCTAAGGATCTGAGTTCAGCGGTGGGAGAGTAGCAGACGGAATGACGTCATAACCTCTTTATAGAAACACCTGAATTAATGCTGGCGGGACACACAACAACAGGGAGAGTGCCATTTGGCCTATGACCACAATTAATTTACTTATATGTTTCTTTATAACATATCAAAATTTGACACCTTCCCTACATCTGGAACAGCAAAGATGACCATATGTCCATATATATTGACCCTTCACATGAGCAAAAATCTAGTAAGAAATATAGGGCATGACTATTTACTTTTCGAGATATTTTTGTATAAAGATTGTTACCCTCGAAAAGTGCCCTATCAACGCTATTTTCATTAAAAATTTAACCATTTTCATTTCTCTATTTTTTCCAGGCCAATGAAGTTAAATTCTTCTATTTTTCTCGCACATAAATTCCTCCTCTCTACTTTATATAAGTACCTTTAGTTTATTTCTATACACGAAAATAATCGAACATTAGCACCATTTGCTGCGCAACTACCGTTTTCAAATCTTTCGTTTGTTTATCAACTACCAGGATGTGAACAATTGCGGTCCTATTCCTGTCTTGAATTCACAAGAACCAGTGTAGTATATCGTAGACATATCTATTACAGAGCATATACTCTAAGATCGATTAAATTGACTTTGTTACAAACGAGCCAGCTACATTTATAATAACCTCCCCTCGTGACAAATGCGTCCGAAAGCGACATGCTTAAAACAAAAATTTTCAAAGTTTGAGCCTGCCCATGACTTTTGTTTGCTAAGCTGACTTATTGTTGTATGCATCATTTTGTAGTATGAATGACATGTAATCAATAGCAACTTGCAAATTACCCATCTCGCAGCTTAAACTAATTTTTAAGGCAAAAATGCAAAAATTTAAATCTTAGCTTAAAGTTTTTTAGCATAATTAATTTTTCATCACTTTGATAAAACTTCAATGCGTAGAAAATAGTATGTATCTACACTGCATCATCCCCGAAATAGATACTAATAGAATTTAAATAGCTAACAATATTTTTAAAATAATTTTAAGAGAGATAACCCTGCCTTATTTTGAAGAAATTCGCATTTTACCGACACTAATAATTTAATCTTTCTTTTCTCCAATAATGTGTACAATAAAGATTTTTCGCTTTTATTATAAACGACAAGTACTGCGCCTTTCTATGCGGCACATTTTAATTTCAAGTTGCATAAGAACTTCGGACAATGTTGGAAAAATGTAAAAAGAACTGTATTTTTTGCAATTTTTAGCGTTCTTTTCTTAATATTTTTATTATTTTATAAGAATCTAAATTGTCCAAGGTTTAGAGTTTACGGAGATCTTCTAGTGTAATATGTACTGATATGAAAAATAAATCACATTAAGTGCGCTAAATTTATTTAGGAGTTTTTTAAAAAATATTCTTCATCTTACAATAAAAACACTTTCGGCAATTTTCTACTTACCGGGAGTTTCCGAAAAGAAGCTCCCCCCATATAAAAGCCCCGGGGCTCTTATTAGGAAACTGTTTCCCAATAGAAGCCCCGGGGCTTCTATTTGGAGCTAACATAAAGACCTGAAAAAATCGTTTCCTAATAAAAGCCCCCTCCTTCCCTGCAAGTGTTTCTAGAACTCGTATTTACTCGCATTGCAGACACGGTGCACTTAATCCTTAGATATGAGGCAGCCACTAGGCATGTTAACGTTCTGCGTCGTTGCTTAATCCTGTGCTTTGCATAAGGCAAACAGACACCCCCTCCCCACTGCCACCTTTACTCCGGAGTACTACTGGAAATATAACGGGCCTAGTACTGAAACGGGCGGCGTGATGTTGCCCCTCCTTCCCTGCAAGTCTTTTTAGAACTCGTGTTTACTCTCAATGCAGACACGGTGCACTTAATCCTTTGATTTGAGGCAAACCCCTAGACACGTTCTGCGTCGTTGCTTAATCATGTGCTTCGCACAAGGCAACCCTCCCCCCCCCACCCCACTTTACCGAATTTTTTTGAACTTTTTTTTGTTTTTTGTTATTTTTTGCGGATATCCGCAGCATGTAGTGCTTTAATAAGAGATTGATGGTAAATTTTCTCTTCCAATAAAAACTTATCGACATACCCCCCCCCCCCATCTAAAAAATAGAAGCCCCGGGGCTCTAATTAGGAAACTGTTTCCTTATAGAAGCCCCGGGGCTTCTATTTGGTTTCTAAATGAGCACCTGAAATTGGGCAGTTTCCAAATAGAAGCCCTGGGCTTTTTTTCGGAAACCCCCGGTATGTGCAATAAATGATACATTTGTTATTATTTTATAACATGGGTACAGTTATTAGTGTTTATTTATGTAAAATGACTCTTTGCAATTATAACTGACTGAAAACGTGGGAACTCTGAGCATAAAATTGTTTTAAAAATACATGTCGCTCATTGGAGAGAAAGTATAATTAAGATTTGGGCACCTTTTAAAATTATTTACTGAAAAAATTCTATTTAAATATGTATTTTTTATTTTAAACACTATTTTTGCAAGACATGGATTATTTTGAAACAGAAATATCTTCTAAAATCTTATTTATACCTGGGATTGGCTTATAAAGCAGCTTTTCAAAACATGGCAGCCAGTTGTTTTTTATTATTTTCTAGACATACTTCAAATTAAGAAATAAACAATATTGTTTAACCTCAGAGTAACAGAAAAACGTAGATTTTACTAATGTTGATTTCTATAACCTATATGAATACTCATTTAAACGAAATTCGCAGCTCAAGATACTTGGTGTGGCCAAAAGAAGTCTCACATTGGCGATTATGATATGCTGACACCTTTGTACAGAACGTTCTTGCAAATTACTTCCCTAAATCTACATTTTAATTTACAAATGTGTAAAAATGAACGGTAAGTGATAATAAAAAAGAATTGAACATAATAGTGCGCAATGGTATCCGAAAATGGTTTCTCGAACACTCTGCGATGCCAACACATTACCTGATGTAACTAAAGGCAGCAAATTTAAAGTTAATATTTTGTAAAATTGAGTATGAATATCCTAATATGGCCTTTGATATGTAATTATGTATACTGTTACATCATCTGAGGCAGTTTGAAGTGATTTGATTGATCATTATCCACGAACTATAACTTTTAGTTAGATCTGTTATACATCATATCACACCTGAGACCACAATGACTATTTCTTTTCGAGATATTTTTACCCTCGAATATATTGTTACCCTCGAAAAGTGCCCTATTAACGCTATTTTCATTAAAACTTTACCAATTTAACTCGCGCATAATTTCCATCTCTCTACTTTATAAATGACCTTTAGTTTATTTCTATATACAAAAACAATCGAAAATTAGCACCATTTGCTGTTCAACTACCGTTTTCCAATCTTTCGTTTGTTTATCAACTACCAGGATGTAAACACTCGCGTTCTGATTCCATTCCAATAAGAAATGCCCAGTACTCGCGGCGTGGACGTTGACTCTCATCGAGCACCATTCCTCTCCCCACCCCTATTTTTCGCAGGATTTGTCAAAATATATATTGCATTTCAAACACAAGTATGACCTCAAACAGATTACAATCAGGATACAAGTTAATTTCTGCTTCAAACCCCGCTGTAGTAATTCAGCAAATTTTCAGCACCAACTGAATGTTGTTCGTAAAATGACTGCCTATGAAGGGTTTACGGGTGAGTAAACACCTCGCCAGTGACCAGAAATACGGATGAAATATGAAATGTTTACGGGTGAATTAACCCCACGCCAGTGACATTAGTTTACGAATGATTTAGCATTGCGCCAGTGACTTTTGGAGTGACAATATGAATGGAGTGGGTGCAAACATAAACTGAACAGACACAATGGGTTTAACGTATTCTTATATTCTAGTTGCTTTCTGTCACCATCAAAGCCTTGCGTCCTTGATCCGCTGCCGACTTCACTTCTTAAACAGTGTGTCGATGAATTATTGCCTTCCATTTCCTTCATTATCAATAAACCCTCTCTAGTGGATATATGCCCAAGTAGTTTAAAGAAGCTATCATCACCCCTATACCTAAGAAGTCAAATGTCAAAGAAATGAAAATTTTCAGACCCATATCAAATATCCCATTCTTATCAAAGGTTATCGAGCGCATAGTGATTGAGAAGCTTTTCGAATATTGTTCGTAAAATGGTCTCGAGTAGTCACTGTAGTCGGCGTATCGCAAAGGACACAGTTGTGAAACCGCTTTGCCGCGCGTCATGAACACCTTGCTCTGCAACATGGATAGCCAAGAAGTCAACCTGCTAACCCTACTCGATATGTCGGCTGCGTTCGATACGATTCCACATGATAAATTCTTAGAACGCTAGGAATTTGCCTATGGAATCTCAACTAACGCCCTTTCTTGGTTTCAGTCATATTTCCAGGATCGTTTCCAAGCCGTTCGCATCAACAGCTCGATGTCAAAGTCACGACCGCTGACTATTGGTATGCCTCAGTGATCCGGTGCCGGGTCCTGGGGTTACACAAAATACACCGCCTCGTAGGTCTTCTAAGCCGCAACTGCAACTAAAGCGAGTTGCAGTTCCTCTCAAAAATGATGTTCGAGTGCAGTTAGAAAGTGCTATATGTTCCATTGGAAAGTGGATCAAGAATAACAACCTCAATTTAAACAGTGATAAAACTGAATGTATAATTGTTGGTACCCAAAAGCAACTTTCCAAAATGGAATATAGCCATATAACTATCGACCAGCAGGATATCAAGGCTAGTCCATATGTGAGCGACTTAGGTGTCTGGCTCGACTGTGAACTCAAAATGAGTGCCCATGTACAATACGTGACTCGCATATGTTACATCGATCTCCGACAACTGTGGTCGATTCGTAAATACTTAACCACGGACGCGACGAAAATACTTGTGCAGTCTATAATCATGTCACACTTGGATTACTCGAACAATTTGCTATACGGTGCCAGTTCATCTTCTGGAGTTGTTTGTTTAGCATCTATCATCAGATAACTATATGGTTGCTTAGTTGCTTCATGATACACATTTATAAACTGCTGTAGGCGACCGGGAAACATGAACCGTCCGAGAGTTTGTACTTCGTCTTGGCCGATGATAGATTTGAAAATAATCAGGTAATGTGTATTGCGTCTCTGAGTAACTGCTCTTTGCCTTGAGCAAACAACGACTGCGTAATGTTAATACAACTGAGCTTTGGTGGCTACCTTCAGTAAACAAATCAGGTATTCGCTGGTCTTTAGCCGACCAGGTCATTCATTATAATCAATTTGTTATTCTTAATATCGAAAAAGTCATCGTCATCCAGATTGAGAGGACTGCCTTGTATAAACTGAATATTTGGAATTTGGAATATTTGCATTTCTGTAAATAATGGCTGCCATCGTTTGTATAGGTAAACGATCCTGTCTTGTCTTGGTAAAATAATCCCCTGTTGCAATATCTTCTTCACGAGATAACTCTTCCCACTCTGGCTTGGACCGGAAATATTCATGGTGAATGGGTGCTGGAGCGTGATGAGTGACTTCGAAATTTGAAGATGTTTACTTGTTGGTTCGGCTGTAAGCTTCACTTCTGTTCAGATCCCCGGAGCTTTGGTTTGAATTGAAAATAACACTATATTGTCTCTTGATAGTCTAGTGCTTCGGTGCACCTGTTTTCTAATGCTGTTAGTTTAGCCATATTTATGTCTTCTATATCGGTGCACCGGTGTCTCGGTGCACCAATGCACTTGTGCTCTAATGCGGTTAGTTCAGGCACATTTTCGTCTTCTTTATCGGAGCTCCGGTGCAGCAACCAAAACACCATTGTGGCATTTTTGCATGTGTCTCTTTAGTGTGTAAGGAGTAGCAAGCTTCTGGTCACAAATAGTACAGAGATACATCTTAACAGGTCTGCGTCTTGAAACCAAATGAGAGTATGTTGTGTCTTGTGGGCTCTTTGTACTAATAACCGTAAGGTACAGTGTGGAAATAGTCAGCATTGACGCGATTATCAAAGACAAAAGGTTGTAGGCATAGTTTTTAGGTCCACCTGATACGAAATGTGTTATTTTCCCCTTAGGCACTTCGTCGGTTAGGCTACCTAAATAGACTCCAAGATTTGCGGAGAAAATGACTGCGTCTGTATCTACATACATGGCTCTTTATCTAAGCTTCTCTAGCTTAAAGCTGTGTAATTTAAGTCTCGTCTGAGCAGTTGTATAAGCTGAGATAACAGCGTTTCTGTGTTCTGATGTCTCGAAAAAGTCCTCTTTGTACTTCAATCGCATCTCCACCATTTCCTCTGAGACGAGACTAACGTCTGTCACTGGTTGCTTGTCGCTGGTTAAGGGATCAAAGTACGCTGACGGATTTGCAACATGCTCCATTTTAATCATGTTAGAGAGTTACCCAAATTTGCTCCAGAATGAATTCAGCATAAGCTTTGCTAGAGAGCGCAATCCTGAACTTGACTTTATCTTGTCACAATCTAAGTAAAATTTCTTCTTTGGACTGGTAATCTGATATATATTTCTGACGGTCCCTCTCTGTTTTAACCCATGTCGGCCATCTGCTTCGTTTTTAGGAATGTATTTACACAACTTGTGAAAGCCCTGTAGATTTTGCTTTGGGGCTGTACTGCTCGACGTCTTTACAGTGCCATACTTCATTAATTTTAATTATTTCGTAACCCTTTTCCACCGCCTTTTTGAATTCATCTGTGTCCCATGTGCCTCTCAAAGTGCGCTCTGTAATAGTGTGGTCACACTGTGTTTGCTGTTTGTCCTCTGCGTGTGTTCTGCACAGTGCATATAGTAGCTTGTGTTTGATCTTTGAAGGTAAAACGGGAAAAGCAACACTTCACACTTTACCAGGCCTTCCTATTGCTCAAGTGGTTCAAAATCTTCAGATATTCTCTTTGGGTGCCCCACTACATATTTTCCAGTTTTATTTGTGTGTGGACAGCGAGAAGTTACATCAAAATACTTAATTGATTCGTCGTCTCTAGTTTTGAAGAATGTAAATGCCTCAGTTCTCTCACCGAAAAAAGCTTCCCTCGGCTCCAAGGGCTTTACTACATCTATATTCTCCACAGAGGTCTTAATCTCTTCTGGTTGTCAGAAACTTCTTTGCCCTATTCGCACTTCCATATGTAGCGTTACGTGTAACCTTGGCTTTCCAGAAATGTTTTCTTGTCCAATGTTGCTTGATACAAATCTTCCATTTTCGTCCATTAAACTGGTTAATAGTGTTTCCGGCGTAGCATTTCAGGCAGCCGGGAAAAAATCTCCTTGGAACTCCAGAGCAACTCTTGCACCACTCTCTGTTTCATAGTAGCCGTCCAACTTGTATTTGAAAACTTTTTTCTCCCCACCGTTGTAGGCATGCTGCATTTTTCTGAGTTCCGAGTGCTCACAAAACTGTATCTATTGTAATGCTTTCCGTGTTTGTTTTTCTCACTAGCCTTGTGGTAGGATAAGACAGATGCAGTTGTAATGCATTTCTGAAAGGGGCCCATACCATGTGTGATATTCCTGAACAGCTGCCTAAACTCGACTCATGCTCGTCTCAAAATCTCTACATCTGATCGGCAGTACTTTAGCAGTTCTTCTTGGATATTAAATGCTGGATTTTTGTTGTTTTCGTACCATTCTAAGAAAGCTTCTCTTCTGTTTTCATTCTGCCTGGGTTGTAGTATGAAATATTTGGGAGAGAATGGAGCTTCTTATTCTTATTTTCTGTGGTGCTTATAATAATGTGGAAACCGTCATTTAGCTAGTGCTGTCAGGCTAAACATTTTTGGCAGTTTACTAAATGCAGAAGGTATAAAATTGATGGAATCTATCATTAGGATTTTAAACACCGATATTTCAATAAGCATATTCTTGGCTCCATTTGGTATTACTTTGGGTAGGACTGCGTTATGATATAGGTACTGCAATATCGGATAGGAATCATAACCTTAAAATTGCGGCAAATGACGGTGGCACGTTTGTTCTTCTTTCAGAAATCGATCCACAAAATTCTTCAGTTGTGTTGTCACCGCTAAATACTACTTCGTTGCGCTACACATAAGACCCGCACTTCGCCTTTTGACAGTTCTGGTATTTCTCGGTCTTTGGATCGTGTTTAAGCCCTTTCTCGCACTGAAACAGATCGTCTTGACTGCACTCAAAGTAAAAAAGATGCACTTAAATTTTTTGTCATCATCATCAACGTCGCACTCGATTGTTTTCATGTAGCATTCGTGACCAGGTAAAACGTAGTCTTTACAGATTTTGCAGTATACTTCATCACATTTGTGTTCTTTATTCTGCAGTTTTACATTGATTGTTTGATCGCACTCTGCGCATCTGTCATATGTATTGCATATAGAGTTGTCCTGCTCAGTTTCTTTCTTGTGAAGTGAAAAGCACAACTGGCTCTTGATATATCAGTTGCAATCGCCAAAATGAAACCTTCCTCTTTGATTGAATTATTGAAAAATGTATTTCCTGTAACCCTAACAAGCCATATTTTCCAAGTAGATGATTTGGTTTCGTTATAAAATACTGTCATTTAACAACCCTAAATGGTTGGTAGATGGTTGAGATAACGTTTTAACATTTTCACACTTTTTCAAAACGTTTTGATATTTATCTGGTATGTAACATCTTGTTAAATCTCTCTAAAACAGACTTATTTAATGTTTAATCATTTAGAAACTTACTGACGTATAATACAGGAAATTGAATAGAATAGTAAGCACTGCATTGTCACTAAATGCTATCTATAGCATCGTGCGTGCAAATAATTTGCAAAGAAAATGACATATACGGGGAGGGGACGGGAATTTGCACGGGGCAGGAGGTACCCGCTGAGCCGTATAAAATCAAGTTTTCAACACGCTAAGGCAGTGGATTAACGGTGTCGGTGGAGAGTGGGGCGGGGCAACAACTACCCGATGTTTGTGGAGATGAGCTAATGAATTAACGGGGAAGTGGTGGACGAGTGAGGTGGTTGAACAGTTATCCGCTGAACACTACCGCGGATTAACGATGAAGGAAAGTGGGGTTTCACAGCTATCCGCTGTTGGCGTGGATGACCTACATAGCGTTAATGTCAACACGCTCTGTTGACAAGATCTAATTTGAGATGCGGTCCAATTTTACATGGCTAATGTTAAATAAAAGACGCGGTCTGATTATGGAAGAAGTGTGTTCGTTTTAAAAAAAAATATTGCACTTGTCTTAAAAGACTCCCGTTAGTTTTCCACTGCATTTCACTCGTTGTGTGCAGCTTATTAATAGGTGCCACACACAACCCTTTTCCATTGTGCATAAATACAACTATACGTCATAAAACATATGGAAGTAGCGTAGCAAACAGGGGGGAATAGGTGTGGATTTCAGGGGAGGGGGAGGGGCATAACACTCCGTGTATGTGCAGTTGAAGTCCGTATGAATAAACAAACTCAAGAATTTGTCACGCACAAGTCTGCTAAATATAGCAGTGGCTCAACGTAGAGGGGTGGGGCAGGTGGTGGGGTGGTGGGTACCCACTGCATGTGGGGCTGAGGATGGATTAGCTGAATGAGATCGACTTTTCAACACGCCAGTCACCGGTGGTTTCAGCAGTGGAGCAGCAGGAGGGGAAGTTTTTGGAAGCGCATAACAAAACACATCTGACACCGCTGCCTTCAACAGTGAAACAGCATAGTGTGGGGGTGGGGTGGTGAGCGGTCCTTGGCACATGCCACCACATGCTCATAATATCGATTCATATGTGAATTTATGTGTTTCTTTTACAACTTAAATTCACCCCACTCAAATGTGCGGTCCAAATACACTGCCCGGCAAACGCTTGGGAATACCATATTAGTGTAATACACTGCAGACCACATGCCACCACATGCCCAAAATATGGCTTGATATGTGCAGCCACTGTCCTTGATCGAATATGGCTCATATATAATAGGGATCTTCACTGGTCCATATAGTACCTATAGCCGAAATATCTTAGTAATTGGTAGAATTGTAGGCTAGCGAGTGTTCACAAGCCACATGTTAAGCAATCCAGATAATGGTAGAAATATGCAAATTTCAATGTCCAGCTGAGCCACTGTCCTTGGGCGGATATGGCTGATACACAATAAGGATCTTCATTGGTCCATACATTGCCATATCCGAAATATCTTAGTAATTGGTAAAGAATTGTAGGCTTGGGAGTGTTCACAAGCCACATGTTAAGCAAACTTGATAATGGTACAAATAAGAAAACAGTTGAGCCACTGTCCTTGGTTGGATATGGCTCAAAAACAATAGGGATTTTCATTGGTCCATATACAAGCTATATTTAAAATATCTAAGCGATTGGCAAAACAAAAACACGTCCACATATACAGTCTCGTGAATGTTTTTCCAAAAAAGGTAATTCCTCTCTTTTAATTAGCATTTTCGTCGAATTCCCAGTCTCTGTGGAATTAAAAGGCCTAATCCACAAAAACAGAAGTTTTCTGTTGGAACAACATCGCCTTCGAAACGCTTTTTCAATGTTTTTTTGTTTTTATTTTGTTATGTTTCAGTCGGCGTTGTAACTTTGTTGTTTTTTGTTTTGTTTGTTTTTCCCATTTCCTTTCTTTTTCATTGACTGACTGATTAAATACACAAACGATCGCTTTTTTTGTCCGTGTGTGGATATCTGCCGGAGTATTTGGACCATTGCCAATTCAACGGAAGTCAATGTGGTTTGACAAAGGGCCAATGGACATTCAAGCCAAATAAACCAGCAAAAAGACAAAACAGCCAAAATGTTTGTGGACGATAGAGCCAATTGATAATGACTGATATTACGCCACCTGACTAATGAGATAATGTACAGTCATGCGATCTATGAAAATAAACAAAACCCCAGGAACGGATGGGCTAACTAAAGAACTTTATGCATTTTTCTGGAACGATGTAAGTGATTTCTTACTGAAATCTTATGAATACAGCTTTCAATGTGGCTATCTTAGTTGTGAGCAGAGGAGAGATATAATAAGACTTATTCCCAAGAAAAACAAAGATTTAACGCTTTTGAAAAATTGGAGACCTATTAGTTTGATAAATATAGATACAAAAATAATAACACAATGTCTAGCACGGAGGATCCTGAAAGGTACTTGCACTTGCAATCAAAGCAAATAAAAATATAAAAGGAATACCAATTTTCAATCCAAAATAAGTCTCCTAGCGGATGATACGACTCTACTATTGGAGGATATTTTATCTCTCAGAAATGCACTAAATGTGGTCACTCTTTTTATTTAGTTTCTGGATTAAAGATCAACGTAGATAAGTCAGACGTTTTACAAATAGGAAAAATCAACATTAGATATTCAAAATTGGGTAAAAATGGGTAGATGGCGATGTGGTATCACTCGGGGTAAGATACTTTAATGATGTAGATCTTACTGTTGAAACTAACCTAAAAGACAAACTCCTAGACTTTAAAAGGTGTTTAAGGAATTGGACAAAATTCAATTTAACACTAACTGGAATAATAGCAATAATAAAAAGTATAGCTATCCCAAGAATATTATATGTAACTAACACTATGTGGGTTCCTGAATGGTTTGCAAATGAAATCCAGAAATCTCTTTTGAATTTTATATGGGAAGGTAAACTTACACGTATCCCACATCTTGTACTAATACAAGATTACGCCCAGGAAGGATTACGACACTTGGATTATTACTCTTTTTTTAAAGCACAAAAGAATGGATTAAAAGAATGTTAGAAAATAGAAATTCGTTAAGCTTTGCCTTCTTGTGCGAATACCTTCCCAATCTGCACTTTGAAGATAGACTTTCTCTAACAATGGACCGCAAAAACGCTCCACATAGGAATACCTAGATTTTATCAGGAAATGTTTTATCATTGGTTTTGCATAAAATGCGAACCGAAAACATATTGTGATGTACTGAAACAGCATATTTTTTATAATAAATATATTCTTGTGAAAAACTCTGCCATCTTTTACAGTGAATTATACCAAACGAATATTAAATATATTGGCGATACGCTTAATAAAGAGAAAAACTTAATGACTCCAATGGAGATAAAAAGTACATTCGATCGTAATTTAAACATATTAAAGCTTAATAGTTTAATACCTGCAATCCCTAAAGCCTGGAAGCAAGTAATTTACTTAAATACTCAAAATACATATGAAAACTAGAGAAACAATACAGTCACTCTAAAAACAGCATTTTATGAATCACCAGTACTTAACATGAATTCTAAAAATCTATATATCTTACTAGAGTGGTTAGGGATAGTATGCTGAACTATAAAATCATGTATAAAAGTTATGCGTCTAAATATATTGTCTCAAAATTTGACAGCTCTGTTAATCCGATGCGCAACAACTGCAAAATAAAAAATGATATTACTCATATGTTCATACATTGCACAAATGTAAAATTATATTGGAATCTATTGGAAAACTTTATTAAAAATAGTTTTAACTTAAATGAATTTGCCTTTGACGCAAGGAAAAAGATCCTTGGATAAGTAAAAAGTGATTGTATTGAAAAAGACCTCAGTTTGCCATTGATTATGTCTTGTTACAGGCACGTATATTCATACATAGATGCCACTGTAAAAACCGGGAAATATTTTTACTGAATTTTTACTATTTCTAAAATCTAAATTGCAAATTGAAAAGCTATTAAGAAAAAAGCATAAAAGAGTGACCGATACTTTAAATAAAATTGATTCTTTGTTAATGAAGAATGAGATACATGTATATTTCATGGTTGTTAGAACAAAATTTTCTTAGTACATGATTATTGTATCAACAACAACAAAAAATGTCATTTGCAGTAATCGCCAGTCACTATCAGTTTTGACTGAATATTGTTAAATATGTACCGGTTATATCAGAAATGACAATAAAAAAAGTACAGTCAAACGTTGCATCCTGGCCCAGCTTGTAACCGAACAAATCCCGCTGTTGCCCTTTGATAAATATTAAGCAATTATTATGCAAGTCCACGACTTTGTAAGGAAGTCTTTTCTTTTATGTTTTATTCGTGTTAAAACACAACATTTAACTTCTATCAGTTTTGAAAACTGAGTTTCCCGGATTGGATAAATGTACACATTTTCTAACTCAGTTTTCACTCGAAATTAAATTGAGCAAGCCTGAATATTAAATTATTGTATCAGTTTTAAAAACTGCGTTTGCCAAGTTGGTTAAATGTACACATTTTGTGACTTATTTTTTATTCGCAATTAAATTAAAGATGGATATTGAATTAGTAGACATTAATCAGGGAAAACCAGGCATAATATGTGATGGATATCATTACAGACAAGTGTATGTTGGGAAAAATGGGGATATTTCTTGGAGATGTTCGGTTGTAAAATGTAAAACGCGTGTAAAAACGGACAGTGAATGCACTGTTGTACTTGTAACTCACACCTGAACATAATCATGAATCCAGCTTACAGCAAAGCGAACGGGATAGAGTGAGGTCCCAAAGTTAAGCGTAAAGCATTGAATGACATTAGTTCTAGACCAGTCAAAGTATTGAGATCTGTCCTTGGGGATACTACTGAAGAAAACCTGAATAGAAATGACTTGCAAAGTCTGTCAAAAGCGCTCTACAGACCCAAACGACGAAAATTTCCAGCTTTGCCAAAGTCTCGCCAAGACGTCCATGCTGCACTGAGAGACATAGTCACAAATACCACTAAGGGCGAGAATTCTGTTTCGGTCAAGTGACGAGCTGGAGACCATTATTTTTTCGACAAACACTAATCTTGAACATCTGTAAAACGTCAGTGAAATTTTCATGGACGGAACATTCAAATGTTGCCCCCCGTTCTACCATCAGATTTACACTATACACTGGTTCCTAAATAGAAATTATGTGCCTTTGGTGTACATGCGCCTTCCTGGAAAATCAGAAGATGTGTATAGGAATGCGCTAGTTATTCTTAGGGAGAAATGTAGCCAGCAAGGTTTGGACTTTTCCCCTGATACCGTTCATGTTGATTTTGAGCTCCCGGTCCTGAATGTTATAAGAGACTTATTTCCAAACGTCAGAATACAGTGCTGTCGATTTCATTTGGCCCAGGCTTGGTGGCGTAAGATTCAATCGCTTGGTTTGAGTGCGACAGACTTACAAGTTGGACTCAGATGCCGTGAAATGGCTAAAGCAATGTTTCGGCTTAGCATTTTTGTCCCCTGAGGATGTCGGAAATAGCTTCGTAGAAGACATTTTTGCCGCTATGCCAGACACCCCAGAATGTGGGCGCTTCGAGGATTATTTGACTGACAATTATACTGACAGTATTGCAAAGTTTCCAACCTCAGTTATGGGCCGAAATATCCTCCGATAAGAGAAGGACGAACAACAGACCCGAAGCATTTCATAGACACAACAATGCGCTATTCAATAGCCCAAAGCCGAATATTTTCATTTATTTAGACGTAATTAAAAAAAAATTCAAACAATCTACATTAAAATGAGGAGTATTTACCAAGCACAACCCGAGTCCAATCTTGAGAAAACAAAGCTAGAGAGCGCCGTGGCCTTATTCGCCAAGTTTGTCGGAGGTGACATATCACGCATGCACTACATTACTGCAATGGGACACAAATTTCAAGCAAAAACTGACTTATAAAGTGTTGACTAATAATTTCTAGAATGTTTCGGTGTTATATTTTTAGGACACTTTGACTCATTTTGCAAAGAACTTGGTTATAATGTTCTGGTTATAATCGCCTGTCCGGTTATGTTTGCAGCCGTTTGCAGCGTCTTGATGCTATTTGGTATTGAGAAGATATCTACAAAAATGTGTGATGATTTAGACTTTCAAAGCTGTACCACAACATCTCTAAAACATTAGTACAAATTTTTAAGGAAAAATCGACTTGTAAAATAGCGGCCACTTAGAACAAGTTACTGTACTTTGTGAATTCTAAATATCTATTTTATTACCCCTGTGACATAACGCTGTTGCTAAGATGTCGGCTTGAATGTCCTAAAAAATTGGCTCATCTGTCCTCTTTTTTTTTGGCTTTTTTTTTTTTTGTCCTGCCGATTGACTCGAATGTCCATTACCGTGACACAGAGTTCTGTGTCAATTACATTTTTTTCTCCTTGCAATAAAAAACCGCGTCGTAAAGTCACAAGTACAGTTAGAAAGATTTGGAAGCTTCCGAAAAATTAACATCTAAATTCTATCACAGCAGCCCCTCGTTCATTCATTTCCACGCTTAATTCGAACCCAAAGTTTGGTCCCAGGAGTCACTGTTTTATACCAGTTTCACTCGGATAATTCCCACACCCGGATAATTTGTACCACATCCCACAGTGCCGAGTGGTTACAGAAGGTAGTGCAGGCAGCATACCGGGCCCCATTGGAACTGCAGAAAAATTCAACATACCCAAATTATACACAGGGCTACAGAACTTTGTGCATGTCATTATGCCACTAACAAAAGGATATCCTTCCCACCATGGTCTTCTAAAAAAATCAAAAATTTGATCAACCATTATGAAGAACAGACTTGAAAACTTGAAGATAATGAAGTAGAAATTTCACTGTGTATTTGTTCTTTGTGCAATTCTTGGAACAAGTCACAGAGTTTTAGCATTTATTATAATTACATCGGACACAGCACTGAGTAAATGAAACTGCAGCGAAAAAAAAAGATTCTAATTTGCAGTAAAAAGTGACTTACTAAACTGTGCCAATTTAAAAACATTGTCTATTCATGAAATAATTTTACTGCGCAAAAGATAATTGCATCCACAATTCAAAAACTCAATATTATCCGTGACTAGAGCTTTTATCACGTAACTAGCACTTTTATCACGCCACTCACTACAGGTTTTATCATGTGACTGGTGCTTGTATCACGTGACTAGAGCTTTGATCACGTGACTGTGCTTTAATCACGTGACTAGCGCTTTTTATCACGTCACTAACTACAGCTTTTATCACGTGACTGAACTTTAAACAGTAGGTTCAAGGCAGCCTAACATACCAATACTTACTCGAACACAAATGAAAATAATGCAAGAGAGAGTACAGTCACGAAAAATAAACGCCTTAACATTTTCAAGAACATATAGGCGTCTGTCCTCTAAACATATTCAATTTTCATAAAATCATTTTAAAAAAGAACTGGCTATCAACAACATAAGCTGTCACCAAGCCCCCTTGAATCCTCTCCCCCCCCCCCAACCCCCACCCCTCCCTGTTTATACATATCATTCACGAGAACAATCCATCTACGAGAACATTACAGTTACGAGAACAACAGATTTGAGAGAACATTACATTCCCGAGAACATTACACTCACAACCAACGAAATACAGCACTCTACATCACTGCTCAAACATTTCACCCAGCAAAGATAAACGCGAATGAAAAGGCTTAACGGGACAAGTAAACAAACGGGCGGGAAAGTCATCACGTGTCCACACAGCTTCATCTGGCTCCGGAGTTTTTTCATGGATTTCATTTTTTATCTTTGATTCACTTTCTAATTTTAGACCAGCATCTTGGCTAGTTTTAACAAAATTTACAGTATCGTCTTGATTAATGCCCTCCACCTGGGAAGGACAGGAATCTGTTCTAGTTTCACTTTCTATTTTGAGCTCACTTTCACCTTCTATTTTCGGCTCACTGTCGCTTTGTTGCACATTGTGTGGTACCTCCGAGTCACTCCCAGCTGGGTGTTGAGAAGAGGATTTGGTCAAATCACGTGTTCCTTTTGTGAAGTCCCCATCCTTGGCAGCGGGTTGGCCGATCTGATTGAGTAAATCAATGGCTTTTTTCAACGTATTCTTCATGAGCTCCTGGAAATTACTAGAATCAGTACCCTCACTGAGTACCGAAGTTATTCCACCTTCAGTACCTTCACCTGCTCCCCATTTTTTCAGCTGTTTCATGTCCAAACGTATTACATTATCGCCCGCAATTTCTACAACTGTGGGACTAGTCGAAGGTGTTTGATCACTGTGATCTATACCTTCATTCTCTAACTGACTTTTTAATGATTTTGGTTTCATCATCTTTCGGCCGCGCCGCTCAAAGATGTCGTCTTTCGAGTCAACAAGGTCGAAGAGCGTCAACAGATCGATGTTGTCATGGAGATTTTGAAGGGCAAGGTCATCCTGTACTTTTTCCGCGCTGCAGCAGTACAAGGCTGCGCCATCTATTGGATGAGCTTCTGTGTTGAATACATAATAACCTGCAAAAAACAAGTGCCATTTTAAGGCAGTGCAAATTCATGTCACTATTATCGCCAGCTATGATGGAATGTTTTCGATTTAATGGACTGACCCCTTAAGAACACACGCAGGGAAAATGATTCGGCGAAATCATCATCATCATCATCATCATCATCATCATCATCATCATCATCATCATCATCATTATATTATTATTAATATTTTTATTATTAATATTATTAATATTATTTTTATTAGTATTAGTATTACAATTTAATATCTGATTATTTAGAATTTAATAATGTCTTCCCTTGACAAAATTATTTGTCTGGCGTTTACCAAAAGAAGCTCTGAAATATTTCAAGAATAAATAGTTCAAGAAAATATGTCAAAAATTTCTCATTTTTTACAGTCTTATCGCTAGGAAAATCACAAAAATGAAATTCTATGTCCTGTCGGATGAAAGAGGTGGCGGGGATTTGTACATCACGTAAGGTGAGGTGACTGGCGTGGAAACTTAAAGGAAGGACAAGCCACGGTTTGGTGCACTTGGAATGAAGAATGGGTTGATGTATGTCAGGTGAGCACGGGTTGGTGCACGTGGTGTGAGGCACGGGTTGGTGTGCGTCAGGTGAGGCACGGGTTGATGTACGTGGAATGAAGAATGGGTTCGGGTACGTGAGGTAAGGTATGGGTTAGTGCACGTGGGGTGAGGCACGGGTTGTTGCACAGGGGTGAGGCCCGAGCTGTGTGGTGTACGTGGGATGAGGTACGGGTTGGTGCACGTGGGGTGAAGCACTGTTTGATGACCTGAGGTATGACAAGAGCCAGTGCACGTGGGATGAGGTACGGGCTGGTGCACGTTAAGTGAGGCACGTCTAGGGGGGGTATGGGGTGAGGACAGGGCTGAGGACGTGAAGCGGCCACTCGCCTGTGTCGACCACGCACTGTCCGCTTGGGGTCTGGATGAATGTCCCCCTGTCCCCTGTGTTATGAATGAAGTTATCTGGATCAAACAGCAGATACAAATACTTCGTGGTCTCGGACAAAAAGAACGACTCCATCCGGTTGTCCAGCTTATGGTCACGAACATCTTTCACCTATAACAGATCCAGACGAGACGTTTAGCCAGTAAAATATTTAAGTTTGAATTAAGCGATAATTAATTTTTACAAGAGACAAAGACAGAGCTCGGATTAGCGACTAATATCTTTTGTGAATGTCCACTTACGGTAGAGTATCCGCACCGTGTTCGTGTCGAGTGTTGTATAGACTCAAGTATATCCACAGCCACTTCCAGTAAATAGGGATCCTCAGTGGCTTGGTACAAGTACATCACACTTTCGATCAGCTCTAGCAATGGATAAATATAAAGCTCAATGTGAAACACTAAAAGCAGGAAACAGATACTAGTAGTAGTAGCAGTAGCGGTAGTAGAAGTAGTAGATACTAGTAGCAGAATTGTGCTAACGTGTTGAACCCCAGCTTCATACACATTTATCTGCGAACGATGACCAACAGTTTCGACCATGATCGGAACTGATCGGCAATCAATAGCATCATTCGGATTCTCGATTATTATTCGGCCATACTAGATAACAGCGCTTTGCGATTTGTTTTTCCATATATGCCTAAAGATCAGCTCGAAACATATGTTCTTGGATATTGTTTCTTTAGTACAAAATGCACACCTGGACGCAAGGGATATCCCTCCCGCCCCGCCTGCGTTTCTGACTTGGGGATGTTGTAGAATTCCGGTACAAATCCGTACTGCTTCCACACCTGATGATAGTTGTGTAGGGTTTTCATGGCTTTATCCGTTTCTCCTATGAGGCTCTAGAACAGACCAAATCAAAGAACGCCTGAAAACTTCAAAAATTGTGTATAAGAAAATTGTGTATAACAGTAATATGTAACAGTCAAGTCAGTACTTTACAAAGTAAGTGACTGAATTTATAGTGACTGTGTAAAGTCACTGATTTTACAGATTTACTGTAACATATACAGCACTAAAAAAAAACATTGTTGGAATTTTTTATTTTGAACATACATGGCAATAATTTAAGCAACTACTTTTTCGATCCCAGGATCTTTCCACAAATCTTTAAAATTACCCCCCACCCCCCCACCACCCAATCTAAAGCACTCAAGCGCAAAAGGCAGGCAGGGTGACTGAACCCTTACCCATGTGCGCCCACATGTACCAATCTTACCCCCCCCCCCCCACACCCCCACCCCCATCTACACCCCCGTCCGTAAGATATGCACCTGTACACCAGGCCAGAAGCACTCGAGGGACTGGAAGACCGGCAGGGTGACGGAACCCTTACCCATGTGTGCCCACATGTACCAGTCTTCTTTCTTCAAGTATTTCTCTATGGCCTCTTCATACACTTTGAAACAAATGTAAAAAATAACAACAATAAAACTTCAATAAATACAATGTTCATATGTTAACCACGCTTGGTTGTATGGTTGCCAACCGTCGCACAAACAATTCACTTTAGTCATTCCTTGTTTAATTGCTTCCTACACCGCGAATAGAAAAAGTGCTACAAGCGCAAAAGTTTATTGCTATTTTTTTCTATCATCACTCTCATTGTTACTAGAACTGTGCAATAATTTCTTGAAACTATGTTTTTTTTTCAAACCAGAACTGGACACTTCGTGTCTTTGTCATTTTGTTACTTACACCTTTGTACCCCAGCGAAAGACACTTCGTACCCCTGTTTGTCGCTACGCAGCCTAGCCAGTTTTTAACTACTACACGAGCATAAAAACACAGCTTTCACACATTTACACCCCAATCGAAGTGAACGTGTTTTATACGGGACAAAGGCACCAGTTTTCTGCCAGGTGCCTTTTGCCGGGAGGCAAAAGACTCACCATGAAACTCCTTCATTAATTCTGGATACTGGAAAAGAATGGAACCTTTGACGAGATATTCAAAATAGGAGTCAACTCCTGCCCCAATGCCGGCGTCCAGAGCGGTCCACTTGCCCGTTTTCACGTCTATGTGGTTGCCAACCTGCTCGAGAAAAAAAATTATCTCCAAAAAAAGATAATTTACGCAATACGGTGGTGGTTTAGTTGCGGATGTTCCAGCTATGGCAAGACAAGACACAGTTGCTGACCTGGACAAAAGATCTATCTACGCATTTCTGGATGACAGAAGTAATGAGTCACAGGTTGGAGCATGCGTGAGAGACGAAAACCTTACCAGGTTGATTTCGGATCGTGATTCCCACAGGGCTTGCAGAGCTTTCATGGCCGCGTCTTCGAACGCGCGGTTACCCGTCAAACGCGTCAACGCGCCAAACTCCAAAATAAAGGTACCGACACCTGCGATAACACAAACGAAGTCTTTCAAACAAGTGCGCTGAAGTATGCTTTTTCTTCACCGCTTAATTTGCTATTTCTTTATTATTATTGTGGGCTTTGGTACCAGTAGAATGGTCTTGGAAACGACAACAAGGTTAACTGATCGCGAACGTTCAGCTAAACACAACTTAAGTCCACACTCCCTTATAAAATGCATAAGGGACCATTCTTAAGGCACGTATGCAAAATTTTCCCCTGTGCGTACCCCATTCATTATAGCATTGGCGTATGCAAAAACCTAGACCCCTACTCCTCAGGTGCCTGCGTACTTTCTGGATGGCCCCCCCTACAAGATGACGTACTCACCAGCAGTGACATACATTATAGAAATAGCGTGTGCAAAGGCCTCGACTCCCTTCCCCCACTGCCCGCGTACTTTGGGGATGGCCCCCTAACACGATGACGTACTCACCAGCAGTGCACGCCACGGGCGTTTCCCCTTTAGGAACGCCGTACTTCAGATTCACTGTACCATAAGGCATTCCCGTGGAAGTATTGAACGCTGCATCAAACGAAAAAAAAAGTTATTGTTGATTTACTCCTGATTTCCTTAAATATGGCTTTGCTTCTCACCCTAAATCCACTCGTTACTCCTTTCTTTTCCACGTTCCCCATTTATGTATCATCATTAGTTTAATATACTGACGTTTTTCATTCAACTTTTTTTTTATTATACCACAGTTCACTGAGATTGTGCCTGTTTTGTTCCACTCATAACTCCCTTAAAACCGACTAATTGTGTATGTTAGCAAAAATACTTTAAAAGTACCCGGTAAGAGCTTGGTAGCTACTTTCTCAGCCAATCGCAATAAAGGGCCGGAACAAGGCCAGCCATCTTCCAGTTCCATTCCCGCCTTCTTCGAGAGCAAGTGTGCTGACAAAAGCCCGCCAATAACTAGTTTACAACAAAAAAAGAGACAAAAAATTACTGCAATGAGTTTGTATATCATAAGGAAATTTTCTGCTTCCTGTATAGTTTTCGAAATCATTCAATCGTTTTAGCGGTCATGTTAAATATTTATTGTAGGTTTTATGTACATTTGCATTGTTGAAAATCCAGTATTAAAAGACAAACCTCTAATGTTGGTTTCAAACACCGACACATTAATATCCTTGTCAAAATCCAGCGTCCTTGTGAGAAGACTGGCCACACGGCGGAACTCACTGTAGTTGCCCATGACAACGAGCGTATCCAGGGCATCGATCAGCGTCAGAGAATAGCTACAAGTGCAACAAGATGCAATCTACAATTTCACCGCGTGGAAAATGAAAAGGGGAAACTTAAGAATTCCAGTCACTCCGCATAAAATTGACCCGACTTCCTCATTTTATCAACCGTCAAATATTTTAAGTACATAATGCATCTCTGATGTACCTGTTACACACGAGGCCTTGTTGTTAAGAACTGACTGAAACACCTAATGTTAAGAAACACGCAAATTTTATTGTACCCAGAGTAATGTACTTCAATGTTATACGGAATGCGAAGGGCATAAAATCATTGATGAACAGCAATATTTTATCTTACCTTCCCCACGTATCGTGCCCATCGCACGTGATTGGTCTCAGCTCATCGTAAGGATATGCATACTTCAGGTAGCCATTATATGCATGTTCAAACATTCCGGCTACGCGATCCCTGCCAAATACATTCTAACTTCAGAAATTTCGGAAACCTTCAGACACTTTCACAAATATGTTATAAAGTATATAATGCACGCATAGTAGCATGTAAAATGACTTCTAAAAACTCATTGAGTATTGAATTTCGAAGCGCAGGTACAAAGAAAATAAGACTTTTGATGTTTTTTCCTTATCATTTTTTTATCCCTTAACCCGAAAAACTCGCAGTCCAAATAGTCTCGAAACTTTCCGAAAGTGCAAACTGCTGTATTGAAAGAAAGTAAGCATTTTGATGCTTTTTCCATCTTATTTACAATTTATTCAAGTAACTTTGCAGTCGAAACGACACCTTCATCAAAAATGAGTACGAATACGCCGAAAATACGAATACGCCGGTATTTGAGTCGAAAATGACATATGTATCGTAAAAGAGGACAATGTGGCAATTTATCTTTGATATATATTTCAAAACACTTTTGATTTTGCCTTGTGATGAGACTTCTTCTATACTTACAGATAATCAATTAAAATTTTCGCGAAAGTACCCAATTTTTGCCCTAAATCTTTAAGATATTCAACAAAAGCCTGAGATATTAGCTTAATACATATTTCATCAGGTTCTTTGGAAAAGCATTTTCCTTTTAAAATTTATTTTTAAGGGTGAAAACGCAGAAATAGAGGAATTTCTCTGAATTGTGAAGATTATTCAAACAATGCATACATTTAAATTTATGCTATTTCAAACCTTCTCAACTAAAACACGGACGTTTCATGATTTTTACTAACAATTTAAAAGCTAATTTTACTTATGTTTACAGTTTTTATACTAGAGCAGTTTGTCGACAATTTTGAAAATTTGCCATAATTAGACAGAGAAACCTTTTTATTCAAAAGCATTCAAATAAATCGAAATTTCATATGATGACAGGACCAGTAAAGGTTTGGGTGAAGCACAAAAAATCTTAGATGTCAACTTTAAAATCTTATATTATCACTTAAGTTTTATCCAGCATATTTAGATATTTGTTGTGTTATGTTACAATCAGTTAAATTTCCTATTTTTTAAAAGGCCTTAAAGCAGAGTACAATCATGTTCTCAAATAACCCCGTGTCGTCAGACGAATACGATTTGTTTACCTTTTAAAAGTGATTTTTTCAAAATGACAGCCACTCTCTTTCTACGAGGGAGAGAGGATAGAATTGGTCAGAGTAGATCGCAATTGACGACAACAAAATGTTCAATTCTAATTAAACTTGATAAGCCAGATGCAAATTTGCCACCCATTCGACTCAAATATTCCTTGACAAATAAAAGTTATTTTCAGCCTGTGGAAGGTGTTCCTCTATGTCACAAATTAGGATCTACTCGTACTGTAATCTTTCGTTCTCCTCCCCCTCGTAAGTGTGATTTGTATAAGCCAAATCACACTTAGTCCCAGTGGACCCTTTCTGTCTTCCTAGGTCAGAAAGGGTCACAGTTCCTGTAATAGAAATCACCATTGATCTCAATTTTCGCGGCTCTAGATCTTTCGGCGCACGTTCCAGGACACCGAGGTTCGGAGTAGCACGCCTTTTCTAAAAAAGCACAATGAGAAGTATCCTGGCGCACTATTTTCGACCTCGTCCAAATTACCAAAGTGGAGTAAAGAGTGGTTTTGCAACTGCAGATTCATTGTTGTTGTGGGCGATAATGGGAGATTCTATATTCTGATCTGAAGAAAACATCAATTTCTCTGATTACAAAATTGTTATTTGACCATAAAAATTGTGTGCCATAATTTATAATTGGGTTATTTATGTGATGCATCCTTTCTAAAATAACGCCATTAGCCCCAGTCGTGCGCCGAGATTGAAAAATTGAGATCAATGACAAGTTATATTATAGGAACTATGACTCTTGCTGGGAAGCAAGAGTCATCTACCAGTAACCTAGGACCATTCGCCACTTTTCAATGGTTTTTGCGCAATAACTCTCACGTTTTGGACGCGATCCGGATATGCTCTTGTATGTAGCAAATACAGAATTTTACACAAGTTTTGTGTTATGTGCGAAGTAACATATCATGATTTACGAAAATGCCAGGCCGATGTATTTTTTTCGGGAAGGATTTTCCAGCTGTAACTCGCCACTTTCTTCTATCATCCCGAAATATAAATTTTAAGTGCAAACTGTAAGACTATCAACTCGGTTTTCAAAATGACTGCTACGAGCTATAATGATTATACACGAACACAAACCTGACTTCTTATGTGTCATACTTACGGTTTACTTATAGCAGCTCAGTATTTTGCATTCGAGAACCAGTGGCAGTAGCCTGGAAGTTCGGCAAAAAATATCATTTCCGGGATAATTGTTGTTTTCGGGAGGTGGCGACGGTACAGGTACATGGCGATTTTACCTAGTTTACTGGTAGGACTAAATCACACTTTGATTTTTGTCGAAAAGTTTTTGCGTTTCGGCTGAATGCAGTTGGAATAAGAATATAAAGAAATGAAAAAAAACTGCAAAAATCCACAAAATTTTTTTTTGCCTGAAACATATTCACATATTGGCTATTAAAGGAACTGAATAATATGTAAAATAGTTTTTAAAAGATCATATGATTGCTTTATAAATTTGAAAAGTGAAAATGTTGAAAAAAGTAGAATTTTGATGTTTTCCCCTTATCATTTCTTCATAATTTATCCCAAAGTATTTGAAGTCGAAACAACACCTCCACCGGAAAGACCCCGAAAGTGCGAATTCGCTTATTGACTGCTTCGAAGTAAATGCTGACTCCTTATTATCGCTCAAGATATATAACTCATTAGCCACACTAGCTACACAATGTCAAATATTGTCATACCTATACACTTTTAATTCATCTCTGGACAATGTTCGAGCAAAATGTCCTGGAGACATCAAGATGCAGAGCAAAAATATGGACTTAAACCGAAGAAAACTCTTTTGTTTTGATGACATCTTTGCTGTTATCCACAAATTGTGTGTGTAGTAAGTTAACTTGAACCTAACTGTGTTTTGGATATAACATCTGAACCTTTACGAGTCATTAATCTATTTCAAACTTGAACACACCATAAAATGTAGACAATGTATGAACAAGAGTTTAACAAGTTAATGAAGCAGTAAATTTTAACTTCAATGATGGTATTTGGAGAAATTTCTTTTCTATTGCGTGAGCTGGGTGAGGAAATTTGTTAGGACTATTACAGGACTAAAGCAAAGATCACGCATTAAGTCTTTGACTTAAGGCAAAAATATTTATATAGGAAAGGACTACTTTGTTCATCAGAAAGGTAAATTTCAAACACAGAAATATATTGTTCTTGTTTATAATTGTGCGCATTGCTGTAATTGTCTGTAATTGCTGCGCATTACACAGTATGCGTAACCTTTAGCAAACCGCAGTTCTTATTTGGATTATTGGGCATTCCCATTCAAAGCTGTGCTGTTGCCATCAAATACGTTTTTTTATTTTGTAGAAAGGATTTAAATTAAATCTACATTTTATATTTTGTTTTTACCAAACACATTAGTTAACATTTTCTGTTCACGAAATGAGGTAAACCGGGCATTTTGGATCCAGGAGAAAAAAGTAGTCAGTTTTAAGCTCTTCAACTGATTCAGAACTGTCAAATAATTGTGCAGCATGAAACCTCATTGCAAACATTTTCAATGTTATATATGTTTAATTGATATATTACAGGGGTACCATATATCTCTTGATCTGGGAATTATGTGGGCTATGTTTGTGATAATTACAACAACATAATGAATCAAATAATATAAATAACTAGATTGAAACAAAATTATAAACCTTCGAACAACTTATTATCAATTTAAAAGTTGTGTTGTTCAGCTCACTTTCCCGAAAAAAAACGTTCGTCTTAAAACAGTGAGATTCGAGTCGCTTTTTGTTTTATGAAAAGTGCGTACGTTTTAAAATCTTCTTAATTATTTTTGTGAATTGATCAACAAATATTTCATATAAAAATACGATATTTCATACAAATAAGGAATAATGTTGAAATAAATATGGATAAGGGGCGTTGTCTCTTCACAGTTAGTGCAACAAAAGATAATCTGGGACATATTCGTATATTCGACAATTGTGTTATCACATAAAAGTTGTTGTGATAAACCGTGATGTTTTCCTTTTCCGGTTGCGGCCATAACATTTGACAAGTATGAAACCTTTTCTTTAGGAAAACAAGAAAACCTACCCGAGATTCTCATAATCGTAATGTAATGCCAATATTCCTGAAAGTAGATTATATTGTTTTTTGGAAAGGGCCACTTTATAACCACCTGTTACCTCAGTAAATGAAACTTTAGTGTCTATATTCGGAGTCCAGAAAAAAGTCGAGAACATTGTATTTTGTATTAAGTAGATAAAGTATACGTATCAGCATAAATTCCCCAAGCATCCTTCAAACTTGAGCTACTCACAAAGCTCGTGTATTTTTTCGAGCCGATTAGCAGTTTCATGCACTATACTTTGGCAACAGAACCTTAACATACCGATGTAGTTAGGCATGGTGATAATTTAGATAAGGTCAAGTCCTGCATGCACACATATTCTGGCTTGGTAGTGAAAATCTCAACGGTAAGCGCGACATATGCTGCCTGACGGTGTGGAGATATAATGCCTCCTCGCTTCCCTTGTACAGATTGCGCCTGTTCGGAAAGTTGAAATTGTAATGTAGGTGAATAAAAAAAATTAAATGTGTGACAAAGCAATTTGTACAGGTCTATTAAGGAGTGAATTAGAGCAGCTATAGGCCTCTTATTTACGTGACCCCAATAAACGGATACGGACCTGTCATATTGTATCTAAATGGTATTTGCAACCTTGTAAATTTTTACACCACAGTTCCAGTTTGTCCCCTAGCTTACTAGTGTTGTGCTTGCAGAATGTTAATGCCAAAGAAGAATCGTGTGACTATATACGAGCACCTCTTCAAAGAGGGGGTTATTGTTGCAAAGAAAGATTTCAATGCCCCTAAACATCCAGAACTGGAGAGCGTACCAAACCTTCAAGTCATCAAAGCTCTTACGGTGAGTTGGGGAACTATAAGCCAAATATAAACACTCTATGTACCCCCAGTCCTAAATGTTTGTCTTTGTATAGATAATTAGTCGTCTTGGACTAAGTATCCGGTAAGGGTCAGCTCGCGTAACCAGTGAAATTTTCTTGTGTACATGTTTGCGTATTTGTTAGATCTCTACAAAAATAGTATCAAAAGCATTTGAAGTCTTTGTTTTGTGTGATGGAATCATCATTTGCCTGTAACGAAGACAATTGTTTCACTTTCCGTAAACATGGTCAGTTCACCAAGAGTGGATACTAAGATGACTTGATAGGTGTATTATTGATGTATTGAAAAAGGCCTTTTCCCCTGTAAAATATGACCTCATACCCGCTAATGTGAATCGAATTCGATCTTTGACAAGACAAAAGGCGAGTATACATTTTTAATTAAGTCACTGTTTTATGTTCAAGTCTTTGAAGTCTCGCGGCTATGTAAAGGAACAGTTTGCATGGCGTTACTACTACTGGTACTTGACGAACGAAGGTATTCAGTACTTGCGTGACTTCCTTCATCTCCCGCCAGAGATTGTTCCCGCCACTCTTAAACGCCAGACCAGGCCCGAACCAACCGCCAGAGCAAGGGCATCAGCGAAGCGTAAGACCCTTATTCTTAAATTAATAATTGTTTGGAACATGTTGATTTACGTTGATAAATACTTTTTTTTGTAATTATGGAAGCCAAACTCTTTTTTGTAAAATCTGTTTAGTGATATATAAGATTTTGCTTAGATTGCAAGCAAAAGACAACACTGCTCTCGCTGTGTGCAACTTGGCATAATGGGAATGCATGGGAAATGGCAACCACTAGTTATAATAACGTGTATTAGAGCGATTTGAACAAAACCGTGGTCTATTCGTTAACGAGGGTCAGTCCTAACTTTGAGAAAATGTTTGCATTTATCTTTTTAGCTGAGTCCAAGGGCCCAGCTGGAGGACAGGACAGAGCCGAGTACAGAAGAGGCGGCCCAGGTTAGTTATGCTGACTGTACGACGCCTCCTGAGCTGAAAAAAAATCCGATTTTAAAAAAAAAAATCATGATTTTTGCTTTTTTAATTTAAATCGGATTTTTTTGGATTTAAATCAACCCACCCCCCCCAAAAAAAAAACAAAAAAACGACAAAATATGAAAAAAAGCATCACCTTTTTAACATTTTATTGAAGACTTATTACACTATCTTTTAAGACATTTCTTAACACATTTACAGTTTTTATGCTGATTTAAATCAACTGATTTAAATCATACGAACCCTGCCCTGATGACGTCAGATCGGTTCAGGAGGGAAACTATCGTTATTCTGCCAGTGGAATATTTTCCATCTGAACAAAAACACTGAAACTAAAAACAAAACATTAACGTGTGATAGGCGTGGGATGTGTTATTTGGGGTTCTGTCGATGATGTCCAAAAATCAGCTACTTTTGATGCAACAGATGATGCCAAAAACTTTTGTCTGAGACAGAACCCAATTGTATTTCTTACACGTTATCTGTGTCATCATCTGGTGTTGTAAACAATTAGCCGAGGTCCATTGAGATATCAAATGCCTTGCTAGTAGTCGGAATTGAAGAAGCTGTCCAGTTTATTTACCCGCCCTATTACATTTAGAACAAGCGTACATATCTTTGTTCTACAAGTTCATGTACATATTGGGTGTGTATGTAATTTTTTTTTTTTTTTTTTGGGATGGTTCGGATAGATTTTGAAAGTTTTTACCTGCACAAGAACTCGCTGAGGAGGACTGCTGGAATTGTGTCGTCAATGATGTTCAAATGGAAATGCTCTAGAATTATTCTAGATTGTGTAGAAATGATGAAAAAAGATCTTCCAACCTGAGATGACCTTTCCATTTGAGTTCAAGTGTTTTTCACCCAGGAGACTGGGGAGTTTAGTTATTAGGTTTTGAGGGCAATTTTTTTTAGTTTAAAGAATTTTCTTCAAAAACCCACCTGTTTTTTTACAAAAAGTTTTTAATGAAGTGGAATTTAATGGGATCCCGTTAAGGTAGGCCTGTCACGGATTTTGTTATGGTGCGTTTCGACGGTGATGAATCAAATGCTCTAGAATTATTCTAGATCAAAAGTGAAATGATGACATCACAAAAGATTCTGAGACGAAGCGTTGCCGTTCTTCTTAAAATGCGCTAATTCAAACTTCGAAATTTTTTATGTCAATTTTTTTTTTATTCTGTGATGTTGGGATTGAGGGGGCGGGTTGTATGATTTTTGTGTTGCGGCTTTAATGCTTGCTGTTAGGACTACATTCTAATGAAATTAACTGGCGTTCGTAAAAGCGGCTCCTGCTGTTTCATCTGTGTTGTTCGTATGCTCTAGAATTATTCTGGATTCTAAAGAAATGAAGACGGAGATGAAACTGCAGAAAAATTTTGAGCCACGTGCCTTATCTACCAGCATTCTAAATAAAGCCGTGGTGGATGCACTTAATTGAAGGAGTGTAACTTAGGAACCAAGTTATTATGTGAATATGGTTGGAACACTGGGCTGGGTAATTTTGGTGTTGAGGTCGGGCACGCGATGGAAGCCTGTGAATGAGTTCACTGGTCTTCCACTACGGCCCGAATCCAGTACAATAATGCGGTCTAGACAAACACAATGGATGGCTGAGATAACCATCCCCCCCCCCCCATCCGGCCAACGTAGATATGCCACAGTATGCTGTTAATCATTTCTTTATGCAGTATTTCATTTTGGGAGGGGGTGGGGTCTCTTGTATAGCACAAAAAAATGCACGTGATCACACCGTGGGGAAGGCGCGTGTCATCTATGATGTTTCCTATTTGCTACTATTGATGTGAAAATGAGAACAAGAACACATTCTGAGATGGAAACGCGCCTTGGTGTAGCATTTCCAACTAGATTTTTACATATTGATTGATTGATTGATTTAACGGTGCTGTCTGTTATCTACAGGAGGTGACAAGAAGGCGGACGTCGGAGCTGGCGCCAACACCGAGTTCCAATTTGTAAGTTATTGATCTTCATTTCTTTTCACGGCGTTACTGGCCTCTTTTTAACGATCTTTATGTGCCGGCGGAACAAAAAGGTCTCGTACACGACAGATGGAACCACCGTAGAGCTTGGCTGTTGGTCAACGCTTCAATAGTGGCATAAAAATCGGGACTGTTACAATGCCTGTTTTCAGTGACGCTCTGATGCATGACCGGGTTTGATATACTGGGGTAAAAGTAGGAGTACGGCTGCATAACGTCACATGATGTCGTTATTATCTCGTTAACCTGAATATTACAGTGTTGACTCAATTGCGCTCTGATGATGTGTGCGTATGCAGAATTGTACAGCCTCAAACAAATGCACTCGTTATAAATGTGGCCACACTTGTATAATATTAGTTTCACTTTTTAATTTTTTTCATATCTTCGCTAGGGGCAGTATATTACATATTCTTGGAACAGAAAAAAGTCACTATGCACTTAGATAACTGCAAAAAATGCCTGAAAAATTCACTGTTCTTGCATTAAAATATCTGCGAAAAAAATTTTGAGAAAATTCTACCTGATTGTTAAGTGGTTTAAATTGGTTACCACAACAGTGGCTTTGTGATTGGATAAGTCCGGGTGTCACGTGATGACCGTAAAATCTCGTTAACCTGAATTCAATGTTGATTCAATTGCGCTCTGATGGCACCTCAGCTTTTTTTGTTTTTTTGTTTTTTTTTTGCTCCCAAAGACCCAACATTTCCGTGACAAAGTTTTTTATTTGGATGGAAGTTGCAAATATTTTGTGATATAGGATTATTAATCGAAAAGTTGTCTGTTGTGTTTGCAATTTCAGAGAGGCGGCTTTGGACGTGGAAAACCCCAGCCGCAATAGAAAGATGCGAGTCGGACAGGGGAGTCCAAGAGCGATACTGTGCGCGTCAGGATAGACTATGTCAGAAACACAGAAACACTTGTAAAATACAGTGTGAATTTGTCCTGTGCTTGTCTTGTATCATAAAAGGATAATAAAAGTACCCAAAAGAAAGGGAAAAAAGGATGGAAGCGAGAATTTATTCGTGTAAAGAAACGAGAATTTATTCGTGTAAAGAAACGAGAATTTATTTGTGTAAAGAAACGAGAATTTATTCGTGTAAAGAAACGAGAATTTATTCGTGTAAAGAAACGAGAATTTATTCGTGTAAAGAAACGAGAATTTATTCGTATAGAGAGGCGAGAATTTTTTCCTGCAGAGAAGCAAGAGTTTATTTATAGTTCTTTTCCTACCGGTGGCAATTCAAATGCTGTGAATCCACTGAAGTATGGTGTAATAATTAGTCCCCAACCCGGGTGTTATCCCCGTGAGGAGGGGAGAGGGGTGGGTGTTGTAGATTTGGTTGATTTTTGTCCGTCTGTAGATCGCCGGCTGTTACCCCAGCGCTGGTAATTCACTGTGATTTTGGGTACACAGTTTAGCTACCATAGTGAGTAGGGGCGTGTCATTTTATTTTTGTTCGCGTGCCAATTTTAAGCTGACACTGGCCGCCATTTTGGATTTTAGTATCCGATTAGTTGCTGTGCCATCGTTGGCCTGTTTGTCCTTTGTGACAATTTGCTGACACCAAAAAAAAAAAAAAAACACATTTTTCACATACCACGAAAGCTTTATTATTGTACATTCAAGACACAACGAATTTCGAGAAATCTTTTTTTTTTTTTTTTCATTTTATAATTTGATTATCCTCAATGAAATTGTGAAGTGTGGGAACACAGTACCGATTATTACTATATCGCTATTTTGCCCCTTGCACTTTCACTGAAATATGCTGAAAATCACCCAATACTTGTCCCATTACTCGAATTCTCAGAGCATGATGTGGCATCTTGGAATAAACGAAACTGAGACGCCTACTACAACTTTTGTCCAATGAAAATGTTCGACAGAATATTTTACCCATTCAGATTCGACGCGTCAATGTTATTTTTTTTGCCTTAAACAAAGAAAGCCTACCAAGAATACGAAGAAGAACATCACTGAACAAATTACAAGTCTCTTAATACCAGTAAACAATAACAGTAACGTTCTCGTGTAAGATGGCTTAATCTTGCTTGAGGGCACCATTTTGAACAGCGGCAGCCTCCTTTTTCACGTAAGATTTATGGTAGAAGTTTGAGAACAGAATAATATGAGACGAGGCGTAGGCAAGCAAAGCGTAGCCGTATTCTATCGGGAAGTTACAGTGAATGTACATGGCGATGGCCGTGTGAAGTAAGATGGCAAAAAACTGCATCTGAAACAAAGGAAAACTTGTTTCGTGATTGGGGAAAAATACTGTAATATGATTGGTTGATTCCCATTAGTTTGTTATTGTCGCGTCGACAGCGAGTATGGTTATATGTAATTCAAAGCACCTTTCCAAAATTCCCAACCAAGACTGCTTTGAAATTGTTGAGAAACTAAGTATGAGATCAATTTTCCGAATTCCGAGTTAAGTTGGATTGACAGGGAAAAAAGCGAATTGAACAAACCAGTTGCAGCGTGGTCATGTACCTCTTCCACCACAAGTATTTTTGAAAGGCCGGACCACATGCGGAGAGACCGTAGTACATGTACATTAAGACGTGAATTCCTGAGTTAATCATCGCTGAGAAATAAGCTGCATTCAAAACAACAAAAGAAGGGAAAAAAGTACATAGATTATCAGAAACAGTCCGGTTTTCGGTCTGAAGCAAATTAAGCCGTAATCATACTTGCTCCTTATATGCTAATAAGTTGAAAAAAACTTCATTTTTTGCATGATAAACTGGTCGCAGCACTCTTCATATTTCGGTGTTGTGGGGGTAGTTATAGCAGATTTCTTGGTTTGTGTTGAATTCCTCTCTCGCTGGACTTACAAGACATTTTATTAGAAAAAAAAAACCACCATGATGGTAATAGGAAAAGAATTCTTACACTCGCCACCGGGAACAAACTTGACGCCAATCCACCAGAGAAAAACCATGGTAGAATGATGATACACGTGCAAGAAGCTTATCTGCCGGTTCTTCTTACGTAATATGAAGAAGAACTGAAACCAGTAGTAGTAATATTAATATTATTGCTAGTTCCCCACAAAATGTATCACTTAACTTCTGCCGTTTGGGAAGTGCTAACGCATGGGTTTGCTGTATAACGAGCTTTAACTAATGTAGATATTATGGTGATTTTGGTACAGAATATCTTCTATAACAGCAGAGGTGAAAAGAAATAATTTATAATTACCGTGTCCCAGAATTCTATGATTTTTGAGAAGAAAAACCACCAACATACACTCGCAAGCTGAAACACACATATAAGCATAAATGGAAACTATTATGTAATATTTTTTTATCACTGCCCAGCGAAGGTCCGTTGTGTTTAATTAGCTGTCTACCTTCAAAGACTTGGACGTCTAGTCATACCACATGAAATTACTAAAAAAAAAGCCTTAAAACAAAACTTTTTTCATACATTGAATTATTGGAATATTGTTTTATACTTTTATCGGATTAAATTTCAGACAAATCGTTAACGTATTTCATGAGAAAACATGTTGTTTTAATATTCCTAGCTGATTAAACGCAGAGGGTACCCTTATGATAAACTTACTCTCAGCGAAGAAGGGTCGTTGCTGTAGTCCATAGGCTGACACATAAGATCGAAATTCGGATTCAAAATGGTGCTTGCAAAAAACTGAAAAGTAAAATAGCATGCTAATAAGATGTTACATTTAAACAATTTACACATTTTAACATTTCAAAACGCAGTACTGGAAACACAATGTATTGTCACATGACCCAGGTAAATGGTATAATCTGATTGGTCGATTCTCCAAGTCGACAATTCTTCGCTGTTGACCGAATACAAGTGTCGAGAAATAGTACAGTTATTTGTGCAATCAAAATACCACTGAAGTCATGTAACAAGCCACGTATTGGCTTATTTTTAGTCAACAGGAAAGTATTATTGGCCAGTTACGGAAATGTTAACCTTAATCTCATTTACTCAACATAGGTCAGTATCTTAAAGGGTAATCGATCCTCCTCGTAGTTACACAATTTTAGATGGAAATTAATAAAGTGTAATTTCGTGGTAACGATACAGCCCTATGCTAGTCTATTTATATACATACCTCCCAGAACATGTATGCGGATAATATGACAAGAGCGAAGTTGTAGACAATCAGCACCGGTTTGAGATAGAATGCTGTTCTGTTTTTCATGAAACGGGGACCAGCGTAAACGATAATGAGGTAGAACACAACAAGTGCATACGTCACAAACGGGCTGTCCATTAAAAGCCAGTCCTTCACCCGCGGATCTGTGAATCGAAAGGTCATGGAACGTTTGCTCGCTAGCCATGATGAACGTTTTCGGTTTAATGGATATTCCCTCAGTACACTCGGAGGGAGAAACTGATTCGGTGAAATTAATATTATTATTGTAATTATTATTATTATCACCAGAAACTTTTCTTGAGGGGGATTGCAAGGAGTCTCGATTTATTGGGGAGGGGGAGGGGGGTTGTTACACTGTTTGTACCCCCTACTCCCCACACCTAGAAAATAGGTAAACGCAACCCCCCCCCCCCCCCCCGCCCAAAGAAATACAATTCCCCTTTCCGCAAACGTTAAGCCTCCAGATAAATATTTAAACATAATATCACTTTTATTACTTATATACAAATGGCATTCAGACTGTGTCAAAGGGCAACTTGTGCCTGAAAATAGTTGTGCCACCGAAACCAGGACATAACGACCTTGGACTTATCGGCTCCAGACAAAATTTGATTTTGTATTTTTTTTTATAAATTTTAAGATTAAAAAAATTAATCGACGAGGGTATTTTCTCTAATATTTCAATAGGGGCCCTTATGCCTGTGGCACTTTTGTCTGGGCCCTTATGTCCAAGGCCGTTATGTCTCTAGAGTTTTTGTCTGGGGCCCTTTTGTCCAAGACCATTATGTCTCTCGCGCCTATATCTGAGGCCCTTTTGTCAAAGGCCGTTATGTCTCTTTCTCTTATGACTAGAAATCACCACCTTTAATTCTTTGTATTATAATAATTTTAACAGGATGTTGCAGAATTACAAATTTGCCGGTATAAAACATATAGATAATTTGGAATTTGTTTTGAGGTCACGGAGTTTCCAAACACTTCTAGCTTGCCTGGCTATCTCGTGTTCAAATCTTTTTGCTCTTGAAAATTCTGTAAAGGCGATTTGTAATTGTTCATTAATATGCACAGCTGTTCAGTCTTGTTACTGAAACATGCTAAAACACGATTTCTGGGAAAGGCCCTCCAATAATCCCCCACCAAATGAATAATCCATTCTGTATATCCATGCAGTGTGGATATAGGAAGGGAAACAGCATACAATACCCTTGTAAGAATCAATAACCAAAGAGAGAGCGGTCTCATTCACAGCGTTTTCGTGCTTTTGAGCCACAGTGCCCTTTGAATGAGTATTCTGTAAATTACTTTGATGTTTATATATGTGTGTGTGGGGGGGGGGGGGGGGGGGGACGATGGTTCGTATTTGTTATAGACAACCAGTTACTGGATTAAATATATTCAGCAAACATTTTTCCTTCATGCAAGTACACACGTGCTTGATAACACCCGTAATCGACTCTGATTGGGGCAAATATAACAGGTGATCAAATTAAACTATAAAACTATAAACACTTTAAAATAATCCCCCCCCTCCCCCCGTAAAATGCGTTTTTCAAATTAAAACATTTATTGAGAGATAAACGTAATATCGTTTATTTTTTCTCCTTGCAATATCGTCAATTTGGGTAAGGGACAGAACACGTATGGCTACCATCTTTAACTGATCTCGTAATTTGAACTTTCACTTGAAACTGAATTTTGAATTACTGCATTTGGTAGTGATAATATGCTGCCATTCACCTACCTGCCGCCTCAGTTAAAGCGTAATTGTAATACTCAAAAAGTCCCATAATGCATAGAGAAGTGGAGCCACAGTTAAGGTCTTACTGCTGTGCCATTTGGGATTCTGAAGAAAAAACAAACAAACAAACAAAAAATACAAAGAAAAAAACAGCAACAAACACAACAATCTGTTTAACAATACGGTTAATTTAAAATATTTAACAATAAACTGCAGTTTACACATAAATTCAATATTTTATTTTACTTAAAAGCATTTGATTTTTATGTCAAGTCCATTTATGGTTTTTAAAGATTGTTTCCCAAATTAAATAAACACACATTTATGATTTTAAAGTTTGTTTACCAATTAAAAAAAACACATCTATGATTTTTTTCAACGTTTGTTTACCAAAGTCCTCTAGATTACTAATACGTTGTTTATAAAACATAAATTTAAAAGAATTATCATGTGTTTTAACTTGCAAATTACAAAACTGATTTCAATATTTTTTCACAAGAAACTTTCCAAAATCCACATGTTAGCAAGGATAGTCCAAGATTTGGTTACCCATTCATGGTGACTTGTTCTATTATAAGGGGTATAAGTTATCCAGGAAATATCTTTCTGTGTTTCAAGATCAAACCTACCCTTAATCTTTGCATCATAGAAAACCAAAATGTCTATAATTTTAAACTTTTTTCAAGACGATGCAAAACAAAATATATAAAATTATCAATTTAGAAACATGTACAAAGCTGGACACCCCCATTTTATTTTGGTAGTAGCCCATCATGTCAGCTGTTGGGCCAATCAGCGAACGTGTTATATCTGACAGCTATTTGTTTATGTATTGACAGGCACGTGTTGACAAAGTTGTTTTAGCAACGATAAGCAAGCATATGCCGGTAGTTCAAAGAGTATAATTATCTCCCAAAGAGAACTAAAGGAAAATTTAATTTCATAAAATTAGGATAAATATCTATCAAGTTACAGGTAAAGACATCTATTGGTTCATGTGATTTAGATATATCAAATTAAAGATATTTGTGTGGTGCAAACCATTTTAGGTTATTAGGTTATTTTGAATAACCAGAGCGACGAACCCATTGCCCATGCCAAATAACGGTGTATATATTAAACAACAGCTTATTCCTTACACGGCTAAATAAAATTATGTTGCAAAGATATGTGTTGTTTTCGAGTATTTTCCCCCTCAAACATTCCGCCACTCATTATTGTTTGCCAAATACCAGCACATTTTTTGAACTGGAAGGACTGCAGGTTATAGCCATGTGACTCACCCGTAGGTACAGGCTTTTTGGTATATTTATGTTTCGCCTTCAAGTATTAGATAGAAGTTGAACCTAATAATTCGAGCGCCATTTTTTAAGTGTTTTGTAACCCCGTTTCAAATTTATGATGCCCGTAAATTTCCAACGTTTCATGAACATTGGGCAGACGTCTATTTATCGATATCTGATCCATTTACGGACAAAAAGATACTTTAGTTTGGTCATGACAAAAAATATTTTTGTTCCACAATTTCAAATCAGAACAGTGCAGTGGCACTGTAGTACACAGTAGTAAGGAGTGCCATTCAGAATAAGAATGAAAATGGGGTGGATATGTACATGATTTAGCAAGGTTGCAAAAACGTTGATATATGTAAACATTGCATTAAAGTCCCTTTTTAAAATAAAATTCAATTCCATTTGTCCGCATAAAGGGATCAAAGTAGAGGAGACAACGTTAGACAGATGTAACTTCTGTGTGAATTGGAGTCGTTCAATGACCGATATCGTAGCGACGGTGGTATTTGAACAGTAAAGATGATAATATTTTGAAAAAAAAAATACCACCACAGATTGTTCCCGATCAACCAACGACTGACTGGAAATCACGCATTGCCGCTCATTAGCTGTTTGTTTCTTGGTTAGGGGGGGGGGGGTCGTGAGGGGAGGGGCGGGGGTAGCCTTTTTTTTACATATTTTGGACTATTAACACGTGTGTTCAATACAGCAACGGGTACGATTCGTGCGACAAGAATAAGCTTTGCTAAAGCTCTTGTGTATATTAGGTTATACAATGAACGTTTGAGAGGCTCAGTTCAGTCAGAAACATTACATATACTTGTCAAGGTTACATTTTTTAGTCTTTGGATATTTTTTTGAATAAGTAGAGAGTACTGCAACTTGATCTTTACACAATGCCTCCACTCATTCTTCGCGTGCACTGTTCACATGTTTTAGAGGCCTGTTGTGGCTGGCTGCACATAAAAAAGAGTAACTGAAACCCGCAGCAAAGGACGGAGAGGTATTGATTATTGTATTCATGGGACTCTCATTGCTAAATCACTCCCTTTGGCAGTATTACATTCGTAGCGCAAAGAAATGGCCAATAATACTCCACGATGCGCGGTGGATCTATTGTGAGATAGCCAGATCAATTATTCCAGCACTAGAAACTTAAAAGAAGTATTACCATAAATAATCTGATTATTTACATTTAAAACGGGCGAGTGGCGTGTAACTCTGCCTGCCCACCTTCACAGTTAATTCTTGTCTAAACACTTGGCGTCTCCGCCGAGTGGTTGCTAATCTCACTGGTCATCTCTTGATTCTTATCTAAACACTGGGCGTCTCTGGCAGTTTACTAGCCATCTCCTAATTGTTGTTTAAACACTGGGCGTCTTCGCCGTCGAAATATTGTTTGTTAAATGTCGCTGACCATCTGTTACTCTTGTCAGTACGGATTAATGCGTGTGTTTTAAAAAGGGGCTTCCTTTCTCTCCTTTCTCATTCGCAATCTGCAAGCGCAGCATTAACAGCTTTTAGCAGAGAAAACTACCATCGCAATCTGCAAGCGCAAAAAACAACAGTTTTTGAAAAAGAAAAAAAAAATAAAAATAAATAAAGCGGCTACTTAATTATAGGATAATTGCCGGGATAGACAAAGTAAAAACTGCGAAACTTTCGGAATTAAAACTGAATTACGATGGATGAAGAACATGTTGCTAAGGCTGTAAGTGAACTGAAGGCTTGGGCACTTGAAAAACACCTCACTAGTATACAGAAGTATACAAATGTTTCCTGGATTGCCAGTGGTGACGGCATACCACTGGGATTTTCCTTGGTACTGACCCGGCATGAAGCTTTCTTCAATTCATTATTTGTATGAAGTTTATTTGAAATTGATATTGAAATGATTTGATAATTTTGCAAAGGACTAGAATTTATCAAGAGTGTATTTATTGCAAAGGAAAGGTCTACAGGGTTAGTATTGCAAGTGTTTTTATTACTTTTACCACACAGTCCTACGAGATCATATTTTACATATATACTATCTGTTATCTAAGCATTTTAAAGGGCATCCCAGTGGGACTTTGGTCGGTTTGACGCTTTTGCAACGCGTTTGCGACGTCTTTGCGACGTCGCTTAATTCTTTTAGCTTTATTTTGACGTAAGAACGTTGCTGAAGCGACTTCCAAATGGTGTCTTTTGAACGTCACAAATAACGACCAACAAACCGAAGTAGCAAAAGAGACGCCTCAGAAAGGTGTCACAAAAGTGAACCAGGAGTGATGCCGTGTGGAGGTCACAAAAAGACAGGAAAAAAAAAACAATATGAGAAAACTGCGACAGGTCGACGTCGCGTGTTTAAAATACGAGAGGTCCAAATTTGTGTAACTAAATGACAATATTGTGGGAGTTTTTTTTCGGAGCTGTTTCAAATAGGGGGCGGATATAATGTGGGATATTGGCTGGATTATAAGCATTTACACGGCTAATCTGAAGTTTCGTTTACAGGGCGTATTGGCAATGGAAATTTACCATGTACTCAGTATTGAGTTTCAGTATTGTCTGGAAGTATTTGTTTTGCATACATTTTTTTCCCGCCGAGGCGATCTCACCACAAGGTCACTTTATCAGCAAGTGTATTTTATCTCTCGTTTCGGATGAAACAGGTAAAAGCTATACGTAAAGGATAGGAGCGTTCAGATATGGTTGTGCAGAACATGAAATGTGTTTTTAAGTCCTCTTAATGTCACAACAATGCCGGTTACGGGCCAAATCGCTGATGGCTTTTAAAGAGGGAGAATGGTGTTTGACAGTACGGCTGTTTAGGTTGTGATAACATTTTAGTTGATATGTGGATTCAAGTGGGCAGTAGCTGGTTTATGCCTCGTATCTATTCTTCACTTCCGCTCACGGGTCTTTCCACTTGTGTCTTCGGTCTCCGCTCTCCGGTAAAATAACGGTTTCCCATCTGCAAGGGCTTCCTGGTTCCGTTTTTCAATGGCACCCAGTGATCTGTTCCTTTCAATGTTTGTTCCTTTATTAAATTCATCTTGGCAACAAAATGAACAAATTCTGAGGAACATTGCCGTTAAATGTGCATGTAGTGTCGATATTGGTAAATGTTCGACGAGTCCAATGATCACGAATTAGCGGTTTATGATGTTTAATTTTGATTCTTAATATTGTTTATTGTAGATTGTTTAATATACCGCCTTTACAATGGAGGTTGTCAGGGATACCCTACAGCACTGGTACAGTGGTTATGAATGGGCGCTCACACAATCAGGTAAGACGGTTGCTATGCAAAACCATTGTCTTAGTTTTTTCAGTGACTGAATAAAGGTGAGTTAGGATTTCTGGTACATAGCTTGTTGTACCAATCTGATCGCCCTTTTTAATTTTGTGTAAAACAAAACTTTGCACAATACAAGCAGCTCAGTCCCAAGTTTTGGCTGGAAATGTGCGTTCCTCTCTTCCAAAATTGCACGTTTTCAAACAGCATGTCCCAACGCTGGACCCCCTTCCCCATTTTTTATGAAATCTTTTAAATTTCTTTTTAAGCACACACAATTTTAGACCCTTCCCCCGTACCTGTAATGAGAAAAGCCACATTTCGGAAAAGACAACTTTCTGACATAAAGTTCTTACAGCTCTTGATTTTATATTTTTCAATGACAATATTTTTCTGTGAGTTTCGCAAGCCTTGCATTTTAACTTTTGTTAGAATCATGTAATAGCATTGCTTACGTCATTCGTCCCGTTTCGAATTCACAACACCAGAAATCACAAATTTAAATTAAAACTTGTTTTCAAAATCTATTGCTTTTTACAGGCAATATCCTGGTGTATTAAATATTTTAAGAGAATTTAGAGTATTTCTTTGAAATTGTTTCAGATCCTCGTGTAAAGGACTGGCTTTTCATGGACAGCTACACACCGACTTTAGTTCTTACAGCAGCGTACATAATTGTCGTTAAAATAGGACCGCATCTGATGAAAAATCGCGAACCTTTGAAATTTCCTAATTTTCTCTTTGCGTACAATATGTTCCTGGTAGCTGTCAATTTTCACATATTTTACGAGGTAAGTCAAAAATGAGTAAACTGCAATAAATTGAGATCAAATCACCTCTTAAATCCCTCGTGAAACGAGGGTTGGATTTTCGTGCTATTTTCTCCCGATTGTTATTCATCAGGTGGAGGGAGCGGGTGGGGGTGGGAGGGGGGGTTGTTGCCGTTATCCGTGGTTTGCGGTGTAATTTCGTTTAACAAAGTACTTACTTGGGGGTATCAGCCACCTCTTGCATATTTCAGTTTCACCTTCTGTATAAAGTAAAATTTAGATGATTCGCCTTATCGTTCGAGTTTCTGGATCAATTATCGCTAGATCGTCCTGGATCCATAGCGCAGATGATACAGAAAATAAAATACTTGACTAAGGCATACTGCTGTTCGCGAACCTGTCTTTTTTATGCACAGATTTAAGATATATATTTGGTACCCGATAGTAAGGTGATCATGGGGCATTGCGTGAAATGACTGTGTAAATATTTGATGGACATAACGCACTGCCTCAATAGCTTAATGCACTTGTTTTCCGCCCTCCCCCCCCTCTCCCCCTCCCCAAATGGCGATAAATATGTCAAGTAAATTTGTGATGATCAGTGTCCTGTAGCAGATACGATTCATTAGTACATTCTGATATTAGATAATTTTACCTGCATCACCATATACCCACCACCTCCCACCCAAGCTGCCCTTTTTTATTAAAAAAAGCTTCGGATAGGTTGTGTGGGGGGGGGGGGGGGGGGCGGATGTTGCACCACTTTAAAATGTTGTCCGTTTTATAAACACCATAGCGTTATAAGTTAGGGTGTTTTAAGGGGAGGTAGTTTTTCCTCATTTTTAGGGTTTATTGTATTATCTTGCGGACTGACTTACTGTTACCAAATAAACAAACAGGAAAACTGATTGAATAGGTTGCTTAACTACTGGTAACTGACGCATAAACATAACTACTACTAGTCATGATCTGATCAGCAAATGTGAAAGAAAATATATTTGTTTAAAAAAATAGGGGTGGGAGGGCTTTGTCTGGTATAAAAAAGAAAAGAACATGCCATTTGCCCAATAACTGTGGATAAGAACACTCTAGAAGAATACGTTATCTTACAACATTTAAGTAGCTCTTAAAACCAATAGATATGCTATAGAACTATCGATTAATCCCGAGAAAATATAGATCCTGATTGCAGTCATTCAAATCGAATCCAATCTATCGTGACGTTGAAATTGGTGAATTGCGAGTTTTGTTCTTTTTTATTGGCATTACAATCGCGACTCCCCTTGGTTTAGGCTGTATACTCAAGCACAGGTTTCTTTCAGGTTGGGAGCGGGGGGGGGGGGTTGCTAATATGATGTGGATGAAGGAGGGAGGGGGAACAACCCTTACGGTAAAATAAAGTATTATTGTAACGTAACGTTAACCTGAATAATATATTTGCTGTATTTTTTGCACGTTTCAGTTAGTGATAGGGACTTACCAAGCCGGCTATAGCTACAGTTGTCAACAGGTCATCTATTCAAATGATCCCGGTGAACTCAGAGTCAGTATTATTAGTTACTTAGCCTTTCCAAACAAATAAATAAGTTAATGTGATAAAATGGAGTATTTCTGTGAACCAAAGAGCAGGTTATTCATGCTCTTTGTATGAACCCAGTTACCAAAAAATGGGGAAAAGAGTTTTGATGAAAAGAGATAAAAAATGTCGTTGTCATAAAAAGTAATAAAATATTAGTGAAAAGAATAAACAAAGCCTTGGAGTTCATTGTATATGGGGGGAGGGGGAGAGGGTGGGATTCTTTATTGTACTTCAAGACGAATGTAGTTAGGGGAAAAGGTCGTTTATCGTTAACAATTTTCAATAAAATTATAAATTTTTAGTGACTTTGTTTTTGTGAATGTTTTATTGCTATTTTATTTCATTTTTATTCCAGATAGCAAAGGCTCTTTGGTGGTTTTACTTTTCAAAATTACTAGAATTTATGGACACCGTTTTCTTCATTCTACGGAAGAAGAACAACCAGATTTCATTTTTGCACGTCTACCACCACGCAACAATGTTTCCAATCTGGTGGATCGGGATAAAATGGGTAGCCGGAGGACAGTGTAAGCAAAATGGGTGTCAGTTTTAGTTATCCAGTAAACACTGCTGTGTTGGAACGCGTGACGTTGGATCAGCGTTGGGCTTTTGTTCATGGAAGTCGAATCAACGTTACTTTTCGACGTTGGATAGGCCACGATTCTAAGACGTTTGATCAACGTTGCGGATAGGTTGAAAATTGAAGTCGAAATAACGTCTATCTCCCGTCTATCTTGACAGCCACAATAAGAGTGTGGTTGCCCCTCCGTCATAGTACCCCCACCCTTGTATAATCATCCAATCATGCAGAATATGTATGAAGTCGATTTCCATGACTATTTTTCAAACGTCGGTGGGAAAAACTTGCGCGATATTGAAATTTTTATATTGTATGTTTCCGTTTTGGTCTATTTTCAAGGTGACCTGTTGTGGCTACCATTTCCGATGAGCGGAAAAGCAAGGAAGTTGTTTTTGTCTATCCAACGTTGATTTTCCGACGTCTATTCAACTTACAGCAATTACAGCAAATGTGCTTTAATTCCGACCAAAGCAACGTCTAAACAACGTTGCTGCCCAACGTTTGTTCAACGCTGTATCAAAAGTTTTTTTTCCATAAACCATTGGTAAAGAGTTAATGGCAGTCTATGGATCTGAGTAAAGTTTACATGCTAATTGATACAGTACCGTATACTGTATATTAAAAAAATCTGAGTTCTTCTTGCGAATTCTGTCAAACAAATATGATTAAATATATTCGATTGGCTAATATAATAAGACAAATGCTTGCTTGCCAACATCCGACCGAAGTTGATCCGTCGTCGCAACATTAAAACGACGTCATTACGATCATGGAAAGCGACCAGCTGCCTGTTGATTAAGTTTTTCAGTCAGGTTTTATCAAATATCCTTGGCCTTTTTTCTTATTTTAGCGTTCTTTGGCGCCATGATCAACAGTTTTATCCATGTGGTAATGTACACATATTACGGCATTTCCGCTCTCGGGCCACACATGCAGAAGTATTTATGGTGGAAGCGATACCTTACCCGCATGCAACTGGTGCGTATATTTAGTAAAACCTCATCTGTCACTGACATATTTAAAGAAAGGCGGAAACCTTACTTTGCGGAAAAATGGGCGGGTTTGAGCTAGAAATATTTTGTCAGTTGCCCCCCCCCCCTTCCCACCCCCGCCCTTGGTAAAAAATCGGCAAACTGTCTTGATGGTGTAAATTTGAAGTTCTTAATAGAATGAGTGCTATTAAACAGCATAAAATGCGTAAAATAGTCTCTGTTGGTCCTCTGTTAAGATCATGAAGCCTGTAATTTTCTGTGAAATTTTGATATAATAGTTATTTAAATTCATCTTAAATGAAAACTTTTGTGACGTAAAAGTTGTTTGATACCCGACAAAATGCGAGTATAAACGTGATGTTAAAAATGGAAGTAAACTTGCTGTGTAGGGTGTCTAATGTGTAGGGTGTCTAATGTGTCTTTAAATTACGTGGTCTGGATTATAACCCCAAGTATTTTATTCCTCCGTGGAGGAAGATGTCCTCGGTATTCTTCACTCCCGGGAGTGAAACTATCCTGTGCCATCTTCGTCCCATGCGGGGCCAGTTCACTCTAAATGTCAACGCCACTCCAGGATAACTTCACCTGGATTTCACTTCAATAGATGTGAAACTGACTTCAAGCGGGCAAACTTTTACCAAAAAGCAGTTATTCGCATAAATTCTGTTTTTTTTTTACTTGTATTTCGTCGGGAGTGACGGTATCCTAAGAAGTGGCGTTACTATGTGATAAAAAACGTGTTACACTTGGATGTGCAGTGTTTTTATTGCATCTTATATAAAAAGGAATAAAATATGGTGTGATTTTTTTCCCAACAGGGACAATTTTTTATCTGTTTAATAAAAGTCACGCACAGTATAGTGACCGGATGTGACTTTCCCATGTGGATGCAGTGGACTTCCGTTTTCTACGGCTTTTCATTGATTGCTTTATTTAGCAACTTTTACTATCAAGCCTATATAAAGTCGCAAAGCGAACGTAGGGTTAAGAAGGTAGGATTAAAGCCCTTCCGCCCCCCTCCCGCTCTTAAAACCAAGCACTGAAATACGGTTATTCCACTCCGCTGATTTTCCCGTTTTAAGTTTTTTTTCACTGCATTTTAGCTCGAGAACAACAAACAGCAAAAGTAGATTGAATACATCTCTCTATATAATTTCTTCAGCAAACAGAAAGTACCCGGAAACGTTCGTAGTAGTAACATTTAAAAAAATCCGCGGAGTCGAATGCAACTCTTTTGTCGCTTAGTTGCTATTAATTTATTTCACTGGCCTTTGAACATTGTGTGAAAGTGGTGATCAGATTGTGACCTTATGATTACAGTGTGTTCAAGACACTTAGCGGTTTTGAGAACATTCTTGAAAGGAAAAAAATAGACTTTTTTTAAAAATGCTTTTGATTATTTTTCCACATATTATCACGTGTCGAAAATTCCAATAATGTCAAGGACACTCAGTTCAAAGGAAACAATTCTGATAGTATATTTAAAAGCTTCAAAACGAGGTTATAGATACTCGTTTTCAAATAAAATCGTTAAGTGTAGTTGCATGTTTGGATGGTGATTTATTCTGAAGTTAGACAATTTGAGTCGCATTTTTTTATTAACTAAATAAATTTTAAACTGCAAAGAATTGAAAAAAAGTGATTATTACATCCAAATTTTCGACGATCTGGCCCTTGCTTTCACATCTAAACCTGATTGGAAATAAATGCTTTAATGTGTGGTGTGGGGTTGGCACTATCTGAAATTGCAATAACCGTTAAACACATTGATTGCAATTGCAAGAAAATTGAACGGCAGTGTCTCTGGTTTCGCGCTTAATCGTTGCAAAAGAATGCAAGCCCATGTGATTTATATCATTATTACATTTTGAACAAAAAATTATGGAAAAGAAAAATTCTGATAATAACTTGCAACTGCATTGGGTGTGCCATTGTACATACTGTATACTGCGGGTGTTAATTGTGAAATCGGCGTTAGCTTAGCCTGTGGTAAAGGCACGATACAGCGTACACAGTGAGCAAAATGTTGGCAGAAATTCTGTCCTGAAACTTATTTCATTGTTGTAATTAGAAATATTTTTTCTCCACAGTGAAGCGCTATTGTGTGTGTGTGTGTGTTTTGGTCTGGCTACCACAGTTTATGAAATGAGAATTAGCAACGGTTCGCTCTGAGATAAAGATGCAATGCAAAAATACATGTCAAAAGAAAGAAAAACAAAGTATCTCTTTTAGATGATATTCACCCAAAATGCAGTCATTATATTTAATTGTATTCAAATTGTTTTGTTTGTTTGATGCACAAAGTAGCCAGTGCAAACGCAGTCTAATCATTGGGTCAATGAGAGATCTTCATTACATGCTCATGTTTTTGTTTCCATGGTTACAACAGCTCCAGTTCCGGAGAATTACGAAAACATAAATTCCGTATATAAAAACATAACTTTTTGGTTACGAAAACATAAACCTACGAAAGCATAACTTTTAATGACCATCATAAGTGGTAAGTACTTAAGTGTTCGAAAAGCAAACAATATAATGACTTCCTCAGCAGGACAGCTAAATTCTGAGTTCTACTTGCCAACATATTTAAAGACAACCAGTTCGTACATAAACTGCCTCCCATTTTAAATGCACATTACACTGTTTCAACACATACAGTCTCAATTCTAGGCATCTACTGGTAAAAATTTGAAAGCCACTCTTCTAACATACTGTTTTCTGTTCAAGTAAAAATACATATACTGGTGAAAAGTGTCATCCAAGAAGTTTTTTTTTGCCTGAGTTGCTGGATTTGCGTATCTGGGTGCATTTAAGCTCTGAAGCTTGACGTAGGTTTCTTCCTGTTGCATCTTTAGCTTGAAAGCAAAGATGTAAATATTTGGATGCGCACCAGTAAACTGCTTTCGAAAATGCTTATGAAACGCTTCAGCGGCATTTGTCGTGCGAGGCATGTTGTCACCAACGTTGTCCAGGCTTGGACTAGCGGCCCACAAGTAAGGTGGAAACTTGGCATCGTTAACTATGTATGTTTCCGTCATGTAGTCTGCAAGCTGCTGAACCCTTTCATCATGGCACTGTTATATAATCCACAGCAAGCCAGAAGCGCAACCTTTGATGTCGCTATGCTAATGAGGTAGCTCATTAAATTTTATGTTTTCGTAGGTTTATGTTTTCGTATGTGTTATGCTTTCGTAAATTTATGCTTTCATATAGTTGCCTCCAGTTCTTCATTGGAATGATAAAGGTGTCACACAGTATTTATACGGGATGTAACTTCCCAATGTGGATGCAATGGGCATCTGTTGTGTATGGGATTACCATCATCACACTCTTTATGAATTTTTACTACCAAGCCTATATCAACAATGCAAAACAATTAAGAGATAAGATTAAGGTATTTTTACGTTCAGATAGAGAAGATGTTCCCCGCGAGCCTTTTGTACTTAACCATATTCTTTCATTTTCACACTTTCTTGTAAAATATCGGTTTTTTTACTTACACCGTCACAGTTGTAGGTCGCATAAACATTTAAACGATCCTCTTCCATCTTGTACGATTTAGAACAAATCCTTCGACTTTTGCAGTATTAATATCGTATAACCGGAAGTAGACTTGCTAGGAGACATAACTGATAACAACTATTACCATTTTTAAAATTCGAAACCAGTGTCCACTATTTTACAAACCCATTTTGTTTCATTTCATAAGAATAAAAGGAATTGAATCTAAAACGAGTTGACATACACTGAGGCAGGGAGATAGTAAAAAAGGAGAAATGCGCTCAGCTGGGTAATTCCCGCAAATTACACTAATATTTTCTTACATGTCACACCAAAAATGAGTCGTCGCTGAGTGTTCGCATTTACACTGTGTCGTGCCTTGGTATGCGTAGCAAAAGTAGTCTACTTTTGTTTTTAAGTTTCTTGATAGATTAAACATTCAATGTTGTGCACTGTAAATTGCCTTGTCTAATCGGTTGTCATTTGAGTTTGTTTAGGCCAAGGGAATTTTGCTACTTCACCATCACGGGAAAAATCCGCCTTCCTGATTGAATAGAAAGCTTGTTTATTATTCCGTAGTGTTATACTGAATTATTATGGTTATTTTCTGTTTGATGACACTTTGCTTAGGTTCAGTTTGTTATCGGTGTGACGCATGCCGTGCAGTCTCTTGTGCTTGACTGCCAGTTTCCCAAATGGATGCAATGGGCTCTGATATTTTACGGCTCCACAATCCTAGCGCTTTTCCTGAATTTTTACTTCCACGCCTATATCAAATCACGCCGATCTAAGGTAGGGTTTAGGTGAAAGTTGAACATACGCTCGTAAAACACTCATGCATAAACCGCAGTTTCACTTTGCCACTGGGTGACATCTTTTACAGTTTATCTAACATATAGAGGGCCTAATTTTAACTTTTTTAACATTTAATTAATGGCACTCTAGATGAAAAATAATTTCTACACCTTTTTGCTCTTTATTTATAAGTTTTTATTCATTAACTATTTGCTTTTATTGAATCATCAATTAACATTTAACAGCACTGTATAGACTAGTCGTATTGAACATAGTTTCACCCTAATGATGTTCATGTATAGTTTATTGCTGTGATCTATTTTTGGTGCTTTTCTGGTGGCGGAAACTGGGTTAGAGGGGTGCCAATTTTTGTTGTACAAACTACATGCATGACCCTTCTCTGTGCAATTAAGTTCTTGGTTGTTTTTGGTCACGTGGATATTTTTCCTCATGTTGTGTTTTTTCGGTTTGCATTATTTTTGTAACCAGTAAATAAATAAACGACCAAAATCATATTTATACCTTCATTTATACAACGTATAGTGCCCACTGGTAAATAAGAAAATGAAACTGGTACTGTAAGTTAAGTAACATTAATAATAATAATATTTATTATTATTATAATAAGAAGAATTATAATTATTGGAATAACAATAAAACAAGTGATTAGAAAATAAGAGTAAGGAATAAAACATACGCTTGTTTATTGGGATACACAAATGATATTGAGCAATTTCTTAAATTTCAGGCACGGAGCGAGACAAATGGACACGTGACAAACACACAGACAAACAATGGCGTCGCCAACGGTCTTTCAAATGGACATGTGGAGAACAAGAAATCTCAATAAAGCCCACCTCCTGTTTGATAAAAAAAGTATGTGGTTTTTATCCAGTGGAAGTCAGCATGGCGTCTCTCTTAATGTTGCAAGGCATTGGTGATTGGCTTCACCCACCGTAAGAACTGTTTTTGTGTGAAATGTTGTTCAACTTTCTCATATACACGGTTATAGAATCCTTTTTTTTCACTTTTTAAAACGTGTTTTTCTCACCATGCTGTGTGTTAAACGCCAGTGCAGCGAGAGTCCTAGGTTACCCATGGAAAGTACCCATCAGACCAAACGCTGCTTAAGTACGATGTGAAACGTTCTACACTACCGCCAAAAAAGTTCGAGCCAGTATTGAGGCTTCACACCGCGCTTTTTCAAATCAATGCTATTCCGTGACGCGAATACCTCAAAAAACACTCGGGACAACGCACATTGGGCCCGCTGCGCATTACCGCTGTACCGAAGTCCACTGACGTCATAGATACCGTTAGAGTCACATATCATTAAAATGATTTCTCTGACGTCATCGCAACATCAGTACGGAGACTTCTATGTTAAATGCGAACCTTTATGGCGGCAATCCTCCTTCCTGTGCTTATAATTTATGTTCCATGTTTTTATGCGTATTTCAAACGGTAATTAAGATGTCCATTGGGATACGATAATGCTCTTGAAGGCAACGATATACTTTATAACCTTAATGCACAAAGTTTGTTGCCTTGCGAATAACAAAATCGATCCTTTGCAAACTATTCTAAGAAGTTTTAAGGGACAAAATGTGTAGGTTTTAATGTGTTTTTATGCAAGGCGACAAAGAGAGATGGCAATATTTCTTTTCTTATTCGTACAAGACTGGCCGGTTCAAAATTTGCGACTTTTTTTTTATTTGATCTCTTAATTCTATACTAATTAATTAATTAATTAGTATAATTAATTATGTATTAATTAATACATGTACGTGTTTTGGCGTACTGTGCAATGTTGCATCCGGTGTAATATAACGGGTTTCTTTTTTCGGATTATGATACGTGTATATCTCCATCTCTGCTTGACGTACATCACAATGTTAACGTTTATTTGTGTGGTTTTTTATTGTACGTGTGTTTAGGTGTTCGGGTATCCACTTGGCTGCCTTTCCTGTTCACAAATTTTGTGAGCATTTGAATTTCAGTGTGTTGAAATAAGTTTTCCATTTATTGTATGGTTTCCACAAACGGTTTCCTTGTTCAATAAAATCACTATTTGTTATTCACATTTACATTGGTTTCGAAGATTCTTGAGCTGAATTCTTCATTTCTCTGGATCAAAAAAAAAAAAAAATCTATTTCAAGCAAATAAAATGAGGATGCATTCCGCAGAAGTGACATTTCCCCCCACCCCTTCCCCCAAGATATCGAATCTAGTTTATAGTAGGTAATGTTAACAAATATATGTGTTATAGGCAATTGTTTTTTTTTTTAAAGAATATACAGAACCTGTGTGTGATAGCTTTAAACGGTTCACGTTTATTGCACAGCAATGTAGACCAATTTGTCACGTTTACAAAATCATGTTGAAATTCCAGCAGCCGAAGAGTAGATCTATTTACTCAGCACTACCGGCAAGAAATATATCACCTTTCTATTTGGCTTTAATACAGTTTTTTTTTTTAATATTTTTTTTTTTTTTTGCACTCGAGTTTTCATTTAAAATAAAAATATATTAGGTCGAGCAAATTTGCTTTATATTTCTTGTTTTTTTTAAAATTAAATATATTTCTGTATTATTGTTCACGAGACAAAACTGTTATTTAAGACGAAATAAAAGAATTCTAATTAGAATTGTTACAAGACGGTGTATTATTTTAATTTGTATTATGTATAATAACATTAAATCTATCTACACTATTACACATTTCCGAATAAACATCACAAATACGATAATACCTCAATGGTGTGTACCACTCAGGGCTTGGGAATAGGGTACGAAATACCCAGGTGTACGAATTACCGAGGTGTACAAATTATCGGGCTGTACGAATTATCCGGATGCATAATGGTAAAAAACAGTGAACCTAGAACCAAATTCAGGTTTCCAATAAAGCGAGGCCCATTTAACGAGGGATTCCTGAAACACAACAATAAATACAATTATTGAAATCTCCCGGAAGACACTTAATTCATATGAACCCCCCCCCCCCCAAAAAAAAAAAAGAAAAATAAATAAATAAATAATTTAAATTGCAGTTGAAAGTACAATTAATACTGGCATTTTTAATTTTCATTATTTTGCTAAAAAGGTCGTTTCTCGTAAGCTTTAACATCATGATTTGGTTTGCTTTCGAAGTGCAGAATTATTGCGCATTTTATGAGCCAGTTTAAGAGTTCCGAATACACTCGATCTCAACACCAGAGATGCTCAATGTCGCTAAAATTAAAAGAGACTCAAATAAATTCTGCATAAATTTAACATTATTTTGTGTGTTTAAGTGTTTTTTTTTTTTTCGTAAAGAAAACTGTTGGGCATGACCTGTTAAATCATTATTATAGCGTAGAAAAATTGTTTCGTCACATTACCTAATGCCTTTAGAACAAAAATAATGCACAAATTTGCAGCGTTTTGAATGATTTTCTCAATTGAGTCTCACACACTGGGAGCTCCCAAAGTGTGTCTAGGCGTATTCTGAGAATGGCCAAGCCCGAACACGGTGCCGGTGATTGGCAGCACCCATGGGCGTTACAGTCAGAACGGTCTCACTCCATTGTTCATGTAGATGACAGACGAGTAGAAGATTATGACACAGCCGACCAGCAGTCCCAATAAAACCAGGCCTTTCCACAGCCCGCCCGCGTTGAACCAGAACAAATTCGGGAACTGCTTCTCGAACGCTTGCTGCAATGTAAACAACAGTAATTCAATAATTCTTTTCATTCTTGTTTCTGATTGTCTTGATTGTCTTTTTTTTTTCAATATTTTTTTCACATTTTTAAACAAACTGTCAAAATTCACAAACGCTCCAGAAATATGGGAACCGCTGACTTCTGGATTGCTCGACAGAATGGCCATTCCCCCATCCCAGGAACGCCACCAACCCATCAGCGCCGCCCCCCCCCCCCCCACCCCACAACGCCACCAACCCACCAACGCCGTTCCCCACCCCAGAACGCCACCAAACCATCCTAGAACGCCACCCCACCCCGGAACGCCACCAACCCACCCACGCCGTTCCCCCACCCCAGAACGCCACCCAACCCTCGACGCCATTCCCCACCCCAGAACGCCACCTACCCATCCTCCCTTTGTTACCATCCACAGCCCTAGCCTGTTGATCATCACATTGCATAGAACATCACTTATGTCGTCAGCACTGTTTGGAAACGGTCCCTCCTCACAATACCTGCAAGTAAAAAACAATTCCCAGTCAAAACCTAACGAAATACGACTTCCTTCACCACAACACACAACAATACCTCTGTAAACTTCGTTTTATTACGCTCCTTGAATATTGTTGTCTTCTTGTGAACTAATACCGAACATATTTCTTTTTTTTTTTAATAACAGTAGAATAAGCCATAAGTCTCGGTTAGTACTTGTTTTTTCTGCTATTTCTTTTATACTCAAAATTATGTTAAGCGCTTGCAGTTGACTATAAACCACCAGTAGGGGAAAAACATATATGTCGGTAGAAAGAATAGAACACAAGTCCATACAGTCGACTTAATCCGGTGCTGTGACATCAGTAGTCTATGCATCTGGTGATAGGAGGCCCCAGCCTCCCACCTACCCCACCACACCCTACACGCAAAATGTGTGACATCACCAAACTAGAGCAGTGTGCATAGCCCACATTATGTTCCCCACAGCCCCCCCCCCCACCCTCCCATCAGTTAAACATGGCCATCACTAGTCAATTAAGAGCTGAAATTTTCCATTTTCCGTGGACGAACCTGGCCCATTTACAATACCGATCTGTATTTGTTCCCATAGAAGCTACATACCAAGTTTCATTAAAATCCTTGCAGGAGTTTTTAAGTTATCGTGTTAACAAGCTCTTGATGACAGACCGACCGACAGACCGACACGCGGCCGATCGCATCTATTCCCTGTGGGGAATAAATGACTACAACAGCGTACGCACAGCGTCAGACCGCCCACACCACACACGTCCGTGCGGCAGAACGTACCACCAGCCCCCCCCCCCCCCCCCTTCCTCCCATACATGCTGAGCTCAGGGTGTTCCCGAAACGTGACGTCACCTCGCCAGGTAGGCACAGAAGGCGTGCAGCGTGACGATTCGTCCCCAGTTCACTACGTCATCATCAAACATGGCGTTGGCGATCTGCTCCACGCACTCCAACTGATCCCGTTCCTGTTTTATAGAAAAAGGATTTTATTATCGAAGTGAAACAACGAGCAAAAAATAACACAGAGAAGTACAGTACAGACCAATATTACCAAACTGTGAAAATAAATTCAAAATTTGATCAATACTAAATGAAAAAAAAAAATGATAAAATTCAATTGGATTTGAAACTGTCAATATAGAACACACATTAGAAACTAAAATGCATATTCGAACATATTCAGTATTTCTTGTTATTAACTGTCTATCTAAAACATACTGCTATAAACAGAAAACAGGAAAAAAATGAAATCCGATATCTGTGATCTCGAAACTCACTCCTGAGATGAGAACCCTCCAGCGTGTATTTGTTGGGCATGAGGCAACAACTCACCCTGAGACTGAGCCGCGCGACGAGTGTCCGCATCACGTCGCGGCGGTCGCGGAGAGTGTCGTCGACGAGGTCGCGCATGAGCTGGCAGGCGCGGTTGGGCGGCGGGTCCGCGTCGCTGCGCCGGCACGTGTACTCCACGACGTCCCGCGCGATCTGTTTAGTCTTCTGCCTGTAATATGCAAATAACACTTGAGGCCCTCCAGCCGGGTTTTAAGCCCCGGAGGGCTACTAGAGCTTTGGGTGTTTCTTCGCTCTGACCATAGCCTATGACCTATCCTGGTGGGTAGGTACCATCACTTGTTTTGATGTCTGGCCAAGCCCTCCGCATTTAGAAACCCCCTTTCCCCATCACGTGTACACGTGTTTTATCTATTTACTTTTTGAAAACCAAAAGAGATTGTGCCACTCATCGCTCCTTTTAGAAACCTGTTGTCGGCTATCTTTACTTATTTGCCCACAGCAACCCTAAGGTAGTCACAGCAAGTACTTACTTAGTACAAAGTGATACCGTACCTGAAGGCCACAGGGAGGAAACTACCATCCAGCACCACCGGCTCGTGACCTGCCTCGTCTTTATGGCGCCCACTCTCCATCACGTGACTCCACCACGTGACTACGGGCTAGCAGTGACGTCACCGGAAACGGGCTCTCAAATTAACAAGCTTCGACCATGATCAATTCGACAGAGCGGTCACACCGGAGATTATCTGCAATAATCAGAAATCAAAGATTGTGATACCATTTGGAATGTAAGATTTAGTTAAGTCGATTTTATTCAATCATTTCGCAACGTTTTCCTTCGTTATGTTCATAAAACTTACAACTTCCACTATGCACATGGGCAATACAGCACGAGAAACCCTAACTCTGCAGGCGGCGACAGCGCCACCACAAAGTCAGTTAATCATAAAGAATGTGGATGCGTACCTTTAAATACGGGTGGCATGTAGTTGCCCGTGTTTTGTTTTTCCACTGTAACTAAACCATAAGGACGGGGAAGAAGGGGAAAATTTTCTGATACTTCAATCAGTATCTATCACAAATGTTTCTGGTCAATTTTATTCAATTATAACGTTCCGATTAACGTCAATATTTTTGGTTATTTCAGACACCTCAATCAATGTGTCGATGGGATCTTCCCTCCCGAGTCCCTGCACGCTGGTTCGCGTCACTGTATCAGTTTAATATATGGATAATCACATTGGATGGACATATTTTGGAGTCCAAGAGAAAAAGTCAACTGCTCTGGATCAAAAACAAAGCCGACTTCTTTGGAATGAGATCTACCATTTCTGCTATGTTTTTTTTAGCAACTGTCTGTGTTTCTGCTCAGTAATTTGCCATTTCACATCTAACTTTATACAAGGCAAATGGACGGATCACGAACGCTATATTTTAACTTGGCCATTTGAGAGAACTGGGCTAAAATGAATAAGGTAGGAAAGATCAGGAATAAAGTGCGACTCAGAAGTAAAATAAATAACACAAAAAGAAAACACAGCCTGCCACATAAAACAAAGCTTGTTAAAATAACACATACATGAACACTCCATTACAACTTTTTCATTAAGGGGAATCAACATAACACCAAAATGCCTAAAATGAACGAAAGAAAATTCGTGGACTAAACAGTTAATTCAAAAAACATTCACGGTTGACGCATTCCTAAAATCAGCCTCAAAATTAAAATGCAATCTTTTTTCTCTTCTTTTTTTTTTTTTGGTCACTGTAAATTCATTAAGATTTATTAAATGTACATCCAAAATGTCAATAAGTTAAAATAGTCAAGATGTACCACTATGAGATGAAGAGAAACCTGGAACTGATTCGTGTTTGACATACAGATGGAAAATGTTGTACTGAATTGTACCGGTTTAAATTCTTAATTAATCCCTACTTTTCTACTACCCGTGTACTCAAAAGAAGTACATAATACAGTGACATTCATGAATAAAACAAACACTTCCCAATCGTACTCAAAAAGGATGTCAACACCACGTGCCTTTAAACAACTGGTGAAATGAGGCATCGTATTTTAAACACTGCAAATCCATCCCCCAATGATTTTTTTCAAGGGAGTACTATATTTTGCTTGCATCTTCAAAGTTAAGCCTTGACACGATATCTCGAACTTTGGATATCAAGGCCTCATGCTCCTGAGGGGCGTCTATGATTATCGAATGCAACTTCGCCATGTAATTATCGATGTTATCCAGTGTGACAGCTACGTTACTCCCCGGCAGAGCTATGCCCGAAAAATGAGTGACCAGCGTGGATCGCAGGTTGTCCAAATGCTGTTGTAGGACCAAATTCGTGCTTCTCTGTTGTACGGATTCTACTTCCAGTTTGGCTATAGCAGATTTCATATTCTCAATGTGCTTGCTCAGAATGGCATTATTCTCCTCGAACTCGGTATTTTGTTTACGCAGTTGGCGAAGTTCAGCCTCGCGCGTTTTATTATGCGCGATGAATTCTTCGGTGAATATCGGAATATCAAATGCCGGAACCACGTCCGCTCCGGCATCCTGCGGGTCAGCCATCCCGCCACCAGATCCAGACACAGTTTTATCCATTCTCTGGCGGAACAGCTTGTAGCTTTCGGTTTGGTGGTATGCTTCTAGCTCACGCTGATATCTCTCGCGATCTCGTTCCGCTTCATCCAAATACCTCTGTTTCTCGTGCTGTGCCATTTTAGACCACTCACCGCCCAGCATCCTAGAAATATCCGAAAACGACATGCCAGGGTTATCGGCGCGAAGCTTATCTCGTCTTTCATTTAAGAATCGTAGATATCCCGATAGAGGCTGTTTGGGTGCGTTTTCATCTTTCACTTTCTTCCGCTTCTTGCCTTTAGGCCAACCCCCCTTGGCCGCTTTCTTGTCAGCACTTTCTCCATCATTGCTGTGCTCCAGGCCCACGGCGGACTTCATCACTTCCTGCATATCCACCGCGTGTGCCGCGGCCGAGTCAACAAGGAGTTCTGCTGGTTGATAAGACACTTCTGCGCTTCCTTCGATGTCCATTGCTTGGAACCCTAAAATGTGAGAAAGCCGCCTTCAGTCCTCATAACACACTAGTGATTTTTGAAATTACTACTGTATATACAAACATGCTTGGTAATTCAACAGAACACGCAAAATAAAAGGGGAAACGAAAAGAGCAAAACACAACGGGTTGAGATCAAAATGTGATATTTGTTCAATGATCTGCACAATACAGGAAGATCAAGAAATTTTCTGAAAGAGCACTTTTGCCTTCGATTAAACCCTATACCTTTATCCGCTTTTCGTATTCCTCTCGGTTCTCAAGTTTTTCTCATGCCTCAAGGTAAGTAGGGAACTTCATGTTTCATTTATTTTCATTCCCATACCCATGAACGGAAGTCGTCATGAACTCTTGATTAAAAACAACCATGCCCTATGAATCAGCCAAACAAGATCTACACCAAGCAGAAAATAAGAGAACAGACAACTGAACAATTACTAAACCTGAAACCTTTACAATTAACATAAACTAAAATGATAACTAGGTGGCAGAAAAAGAGATGAATCAGGTTCTACCCAGCTTTAATTCTTATACTGCGAGCATGGAAAAAAATCTTTGAGGGTAGCGCGATCAGTTTATCAGTACTGGTTAAATCGCAAATTCGTCTAGGAACTGCAGGATACAACAATTATCACGGAATTATTTTTCGCAGAACCTCCCGACAACTGCCACTGGTTCTCGAATGCAAAATACTGAGCTGCTAAAAGAAAACTGTTAGTATACACATATGAAGTCACACTTATGCTCAAATGTAATCCTTATAGCTCTTAGCAGTCATTTTGAAAAGCGAATTGATAGTCTTACAGTTTGCACTTAAAATTTATATTTCGGGATGATAGAATAAAGTGGCGAGTTAAGTTCGAAAATCCTGCCCGAAAAAAAATACATCGGCCTGGCATTTTCGTAAATCATGACAATTTACTTCGCGCATAACATAAAACTTGTGTAAAATCCTGCATTTGCTACATGCAAAAGCATATCCAGATCGCGTCTAAAACACGAAAGTTATTGCCCAAAAACCATTGAAAAATGGCGAACGGTCCTAGATTACTGGTAGTTTTTAAAAGATCATATGCTGGCTTTATAAATTTGAAAGTGTGCAAGTTGAAAGAAAATTAGAATTGTGATGTTTTTCCTTTATCATTTCTTCATAATTTATCCCAAAAAATTGCAGTCGAAACAACACCTCCACCGGAAAGACCCGAAAGTGCGAATTGGCTTACAAGTGCAAATGGTTCTGATCCATAGAAATTGAAGATAGAATACACGCAGTCGTTAAAAGACTTACAACTTTTAGCGTGTCAATGACGGATTTTAGCACACACAAAAACATAAAAAAAATAATATATTTAACGGTACATTCGGACAAAAAATATGTTTTTTATTTATCGCCCACACGTAGAATGTAAGTTTCATATCGACTTTCAGCAATTTGCGATTTTAACCGGACTTGATTCTTACGTTTCATAAATATATTTCAACCGTAAAGAATTACCTCCAACTCTTCGATAAATGATATATCTGAATAAAACTGCTAACTTCGATGCTCATTAAATGGAACAGTGATATCCATACAGCGGCTGTAAGCATAATGTATAATATATATTTATATGCTGTCGGAAGAGCATGAAAAGTGGAAATTTTAAAGGAACCAATGAGAAAGTATTTAAGAAAAAGATGTGCGAAACATGTGCTGCTGTTTACCAACAACGTCGTGTACATGACACTTCCTGTGTAGCCTTCAACTTCCTCTCCAGCCATCAACCATTTTGGATTAAAATCTTAGATTGATATGGTTTATAATCTAAAAATATCTAATATATGACATATATAATATATAAAATAATATATATAAACTGATATTTAAGTATATTTATATATAAGTGTTAATTATATAAAAGTTTTTGTTTACAAATAAGGATCGTATTAAGGGTAAGATTATAAAAGTGCAAATACATGTTCACATGCCATTGATAGGTGCCGACAATAATGCCAACAATAATGCCGACACACTGCACAATAATGCCGACACAATGCACTTTCTTTCTTTTTTTAGTTTTTATTTTGCCGTGTACACCGCTGTTAATCATGAAACATTTGGTGGCTAAGCAGTTGCCACGGTGTCGTTTCGAGGTAGCTCCGAGTAAGCTATGACTTGTATACATAACATCGTATATCTCTCCAGCCATCAACCATTTTGGATTAAAATTTGAGACTGATATGGTTTATAAATCAGACGATAATGCCAACAATAATGCCGACACACTGCACAATAATGCCGACACAATGCACTTTCTTTTTTTAGTTTTCATTTTGCCGTGTACACGGCTGTTAATCATGAAACATTTGGTGGCTAAGCAGTTGCCACGGTGTCGTTTCGAGGTAGCTCCGAGTCAGCTATGACTTGTATACATAACATCGTATATATCTCTGTCAGAAACTTTGTAGAGTACCGTTTCTTGGAGCTAGCTTCGAGGGAAACGACATCGGCGATTACTAGTTACGTCGTTTAACGATCACTAATTATTTTGAATGGCTAACGAATGAGAAAATCACATTTTGGACGTTCCCAGTAAAATGGCGCAATGTGAGACTGATATGGTTTATAAAATATAAAAATATCTAATATATGACATATCATAATATATAAAATAATATATATACACTGATATTTAAGGATATTTATATATAATTCTTATTTATATGAAGGTTGTTTGTGTATATACTTTACAAATAAGGAGTTAAGGGTGGGTCTAGGACAGAACCCCCCGGGACCAAACCCCCCGGGACCGAACCCCCCCCCCCCCGACTAAACCCCCCGGGACCGAACCCCCCGCGCGCATAACCCCCCGTGCCAAAACCCCCCGGTCGGACCAAACCCCCCCTCTCAAAAAGCCAATATAATATGTCAAATTTAAACACACGTTTATTGAATCATGATTTTATAACTTGAGATGTAGTTCATTTGTACAACATTTTGCAAAAGCTGTTTTACTACGATGACTACCACTGACTAATGTCATCAGTCACTCTTGGTTTAAAAATGAATAATGTGAGCTATTCCTCTGAAAAAAAAAACCAAGATGTTTCTGTTGCGAAAGTCACGAACAATGTGCGCTATCCTATTTCCTGTTTGGACACTTTGTTGTCGTCGTGGTTCTGGAAGGTGACTTCCTATAGTTTGGTTTATGGTGACATTGTTTAGGCTCTGTTCTCGTCGAAGAATGTAATGTTTCACAAGCAATGGTCAAACGTTGGAGCACTTCTCTGGTTACGTCGCACCCGACCGATGTAGGTATCCTCAAAATATTCCGCAATCGGGGTTATTTCATCGGGCAGTTCCTCTTGGAGCTCCTCCAAAGCGGGGGGTTTGGTCCTCTCCATATGGGGGGGTTTTGGCATGGGGGGTTATGCACTCGGGGGGTTCGGTCCCGGGGGTTTGGTCGGGGGGGTTCGGACCCGGGGGGTTTGGTCCCGGGGG